>VXBX01008568.1:413440-452368 GCA_013400415.1 Scytalopus superciliaris
AGTGGATGTTTAGTATAATCCTGCACTCATTGTTTAGAACTTTTTAGCTGTGTCAGACCCAAAATCTGAAGATGGTAAGTCCCGGAAAGGCACCAAGTTTGTGTAATAATTAGGTTCTTCAGACAATGAGATCTCAACTTCTATTTGCCTCTAGGCTATCAACCTCTAGATTGCACTTTTTTGAGAGTTTTCAAAGACCAGAAGGACAAAAACATCCTTCAAGAATGTGGAAATCTCAGATGAAAACAGACAAACAAACAAACTACAAATCAACAGGTCACTCACACCTGTTGTCATGCTCAGTAAACAACCAGATACAAGAAAAGCTATGGGATTGTCTAGAGCAGACAATTTTTTTGGAAATTTGGGACTTTGATGGTTACCACATGCAGAATTTTTTCCAGGTGTATCACCCAACAGACAAACCTTGCTGTGGGAAGATCCACAGTTCTTGTTAGGTCTCAAGACTTCTCAAAGTACATAAAGTCAAAGCAACTGTAAGAAAGGAAAAGATAAATTTCTTGGCACAATATCATTTGCTAAGTGTCATGACAGGTTGGAATGATGAGGAAAAGGTAGACAGCAAAATATTTATAATGAAAGGGGCTGGCATACATGCAAATTCATCATTCTTATCAATAAACCATTCCCTGCAGACTCTCCTGGTATGCTTACCAAAGATAAGGCATACAGCTACCTAATGGGTTCAGCATAAGATGAACCAGCACTCCCACCCTACGGTCAGGACAAGATGAACAGCAGCCTTGAGGTTTCCACTAGGGTGTTGATATCTGCATTTCTTCCATTCAGAAATAAATGGATGACAATATTGGCCAGCAGATTTCTTAAAAAGATAAAATTAGCTAGTAACTGGAATAAGACTATACGGCATTAAACCTAAGATGTAGCCCATCTGAATAGTTAATATCTTCTGCTAACACAAAATATTTGAAACCTAGATACCCTTATATTTTCTCACCTATGAAGTTTAAAAGAATTAGTCAAGAAGCTCTCTGGACCACTAGAGTTAATTTTCTTTATCAAGTCTTGAGAAAGAAAAAAATAATTTAAAGAATTGCTGAATTGCCAAAGCAATCATAGTATTTAAAGAAAATGGTCCAGGAAATGATATATCAGTTATTCTGATGCTAATCTTAGGAAAAAAATATAAAAGAAAGCCAGACAAATTTGGCATTCTATCAACAGGGAATTACATGCTAAAAATAAAGCCATATCATTCAATGTAGTTTCAGAGAAAGTAGTTCTTGTCAAATTATCTTCTAGAGGTTTTTCTTATAAGATTAGGTCTGGTGGACAAAGGTAGCTGTGTTGTTACAGTGTAACTAAATTTCACTAAGGCATTTGACGTACTGCACATGATGTTGTGTTTTAAAATTCTGCATTAACATAATTAATAGAGCACAGATTACATGATTTAAAAGCCACTTGACTGATAGCACTCAATATGTATGCATTCATGGAAAGGTATTAATTATCTGGGTCATTACTAACAAGACACTGAAAGACACTAGGTCCTAAACCATTTTAAATCCTTGTTTGAAAATAATCTGAACACTGGGTGCAGTTTGCAGGGGACACAACACTGATGTTGTGAAAAGCAGTCATGAGTCAGCTGTTACTGAGTGCACTGAATCACCTGGATAGGTGACCTGAATTCAGTGCTGGAGTTTGAACACTGAGATGCAATGAACAGGGAGCAAAAGCATGTTGCAGAGTAGAGCTGCCAGCCCATGCCCCTTGGGAAAAGGATGTATGTGTCTTTGGAAGCATGAAAAACCCATCCAAAATGTATGCAGAGGGGAAACCTAATCTTTGACACTGGACAAAGTGACATAAGTTTGTATGGATGTGAAGATGGTGCCAGAGTAAGCCCTGGAGAAGTGAGTAAAGAAGAATAGGGCTGAGTGGATTAGTTGTATCCAGTAAGGAGATTTGAGGGGCTGGAGCAGCTGTAGGGAGAGTAGGTTAGAGAGGGGGCAATGAGGTGAGGAAGTGGGCACTGCTGAAATGTGGCTCCTGATGTCAGCATTTCTGTAACCCTCGAGTTCATTCCCCATCCTTCAGCTGCCTGACCATGGCTACTCACAACTGGCTCCCTTCCCAAGGCTGCCCTCAGCTCCTCACCCTGCAGCAGCTGGAACAGACAAGAGGGGGCTGGCAGCCACCACTGGGGCATCAGCTTTCCCCTCTCTAAGGACCTTCTAGAGGAAACAAATAATATAGGTTCTGACTAGAGATTAAACGGTACTAGTGGTTCCTTTCTGGCTTCAGAACCCATGATTCACCCCACACTGTCTGGCTGGGCCTTCCTCCTTGGTTAAATCTCTATGGGGAATAAAAATAGAGCTGATTTCTAATCTATTGGCAAAACTCAAATGTCCTTGTAGGTCTGATAACCTTAATCTGATCAATTTTGTGTTTCTTTGCCTGTTCAAATGGTATTTGTTTTTCTCCAGGGAAAAAGAACTGGAATCACTAAAAACACATAGGACTGTGTTGCAAATAAGTATGTAGCAATCCTATATAATAGTTATTTGCAATGGCCAGTATTCCCATGCTTAAGCTCTCTGTGACAGTGAAAGTCATGACAGTACTGTATATTTCACTTCAGCAGCACATATACTAAGATTGGAACAATATAGAGAAGATTAGCATGGCCCCTGCACAAGGATGGTGCACAGATTTGTGAAGCATTACAAAATTTTTCTGAGTCAGCAGTGTGCTAGCAGGACTAGGAAAGTGATTGTCCCTCTGCACTGGGCAGTGGTGAGGCTGCACCTTGAGTCCTGTGTCCTGTTTTGGGCCTCTCACCACAAGAAGAACATTGAGGTTTTGGAGTGAGTCCGGAGAAGGGCAATGAAGCTGGTGAAGGATCTAGAGTAAGTCCTATGAGAAATGACTGAGGGAGCTGGGGGTGTTTAGCCTGGAAAAAGGGCGGCTCAATGGATATCTTATCACTCTCTACAACTCCTGAAAGGAGGCTGTAGCAAGGTGGAGGTCAGACTCTACTCTTAGGCAACAAGCAATAGGACAAGAAGAAATTACCTCAAGTTGCACCAGGGAGGGTTCAGGTTGGACATCAGGAATAATTTCTTCACTGATGGGTTGTCAAGCATGGGAATGAGCTCACTGGGGAAGTGGTAGCATCACCATCTCTGGAAGTGTCCAAGAAGTGACTGGATGTGGTACTGAGTGTGCTATGGTTTAATTGGCAGGGTGATGTTCAGTCAAAGGTTGGACTTGATGGTCTTGGAGATCTTTTCCAACCCTAATGGTTCTATGATTTTATGGTCTACTTAGTTTGACTTCATATACCTGGAAGAATTTCAGGTTAGTGCATTCTTTTTAAACATTAAAGCGTTTGTTAAACAGGTAATATTAAAAACAAAAACAACCAAAAAACCAAACCAAACCAACCAACCAAACAAACAAACAAAAAACCAAAAAACCCAAAACCAAAAACAAAAGCAAAACCAAACCAAACCAACCAACCAAACAAACAAACAAAAAACCAAAAAACCCAAAACCAAAAACAAAAGCAAAACCAAACCAAACCAACCAACCAAACAAACAAACAAAAAACCAAAAAACCCAAAACCAAAAACAAAAGCAAAACCAAACCAAACCAACCAACCAAACAAACAAACAAAGAACAAAACAAAAACAAAACAAAAAAACCCCCAAACAACCCCAAAACCCAGACCCAAAAGTCTTTAAAGGAGTTTCATTTAGTGCATAGATCAATTAATTCATTGCTCCATGCTAAACCAAATCCTCAGTCTGTTAGTTTTCAAAATCTGAACTTTGACATAATTCTATTAAGAACCAGTACCTTTAAAGGGGGCCAAATTAAGTCAAAATCCTTTGTGCAAGGGGGCATAATGTTAGGATTTTTAAAACCCACGTGAGATTTGAATTTGTTGGTTAGAATCCAATACTAATTAAAATTAGACAGAATCCAACAGACCTTTGATAATTACATCAAAAGTTCACATTCATTTGATGTGGATTGTCTATATTTCATTGTTGCTCTCTTTAAAGATTATTTATGTACAAAGAGTAAGAAAAGAGTATTAATATTTAAAAATGGAACTATAAGGGCAAACACTGATTCAGCATATGTTTTAATTTATTAAATGTTTGCTTTATTCTGCCCAAAACCATCACTTGAGACATTATTTTTTGCATAAAGAGAGATCTACAAAGTTTCTTAGTAAAATACATTTCTAGTGGAACAAGAAATTTAGCTTGTTTACTGGGGACTGGATTCAACAGCATTTGCTTAAGAAGCTGGGCATTAAGGAACCACATCAGTCATATTTTCATTCCAAATTTGCCATTGGTTTACTGAGAAAAATTCCTCCAGAGAAAAAAATCTGATTTCACAGAAGATCACACACATCAGCCCTAACAATCTTTGATGCTGTACTGAAAGTTGTCAGGAAATTCAGCATATTTTATGCAACTATATGCAAAGTGCTTTCCTCACAGCTGAGTACATGAAAAACACAGCAGTATAATAAAAGGGAGAGATTACCAAAGATGTCTAGACATGGAGAAAGTATGACCTCAGTCTGAACACTCTGGTATTTACTTTTCCTTTCTAGAGAGAGATATACTGTATTACATGATTTCAGTATGCAAGGCAACAAGGTTTCTGAGCAGTTCGGCAAAAATCCTCAATAGACTGCGGGCTGGGAAAAGTGAAAATTAAAGGATCTGAATGAAAATCATCACTGGGAGAAAAACAGGAGGCAGCTATTTTTCATTCTATCATGCAGATGGTGTTGATCGCATTTTAAAGGTATTCATATTTTAAAAACAAAAAACAAAAAACAAAAAAACCCAACGCAATAAAAACAACTGCAAAACTCCACCAACATTGTGAAGTTCCAATTTTTAGGAAGCATTTAAATGGCAGTTGCCTGTGTAACCTTACTGCAATCTATACATCAAGCAGAAATGTTTTCTCAAACATTCTCATTCCTCTACTCTGCTCTCATGAGACCCCACCTGGAGTACTACATCCAGATCTAGGTCCCCCACAAAGGAAGGACGTGTTGGTGCAAGTCCAGAGGAGGGCCACAAAAATTAATAGAGGGTTAGAGCACCTATCCTGTGAAGCTGACATACTTGCAATTATTCAGCCTGTAGAAGACAAGGCTCCGGCAGGATCTTATAGCAGCTTTCTAGTACCTAAAGGGGCTACAAGAGAGCTGGAGAGGGACTTTTGACACGGACATGTAGTGATAGAACAAGGGACAAAGGCTTTAGACTGAAAGAGAGTGGTTTTAGATTGGACACAAGGAAGAAATTCTTCACTGCAAGAGTGGTGAGACACTGGAAGAAGTTGCCCAGAGGAGCTGTAGATGCCCCATCCCTGGAAGTGTTCACAATCTGATTGGATGGGACTTTGAGCAACCTGGCCTAGTGAAAGGTATCTCTGCCCATGGCAGGGGTGTTGGAACTAGATAATACTTAAGGTCCCTTCCAAGCTAAACCATTATATGATTCTATATTTTCATGATATGTAGGTAACTATTGATTTTTTTACTTAATCATGGGTTCAGGGTCCCAGTCTTCCTTTCTAACATATTTAAACCTCTTACTATATTCAATTATTATATATTTGTATTGATACTCCTTAAAATATTAACTTAGTACACAGATGTGAAGTGGACTATGAATGTTGCTCTGCTGCTTCAAAGTCTAAGGACAGCATTGAGAGACGTCTACTGACAGACACATAGACACTTGTTTTTGCATAGGAAGTTATCCTTAAACATTCTTAGTTAAATTTATTTCTAAAACAATTTAGTTCACTTGCTGATCAGTTAACCGTCTGTAACAGCTCGATTCACTGCATGGTTCCTATCAGTTGTGCTTGCGATTATGTGTGCTGAGCCCTCACCCCGAACTGTGAGTTAGGTAGTAAGATATGCAAAATTACTGACTGACTATCCTTGCAATATGTGGCATATGTAACCAAGCAACACAGAAAAGCTCTGTGTATTTTCTACATTGTAATCTCTTGCCTACTCAAGCTAACCCAGCTGCATGAAGTAGAAGCTTCAGGTAACCCTGAGGTTAACTCAGAAGAGTGAATTCCCTTGTGCTGCTGCAGAATTGTTCCTGATGCCTGAACTGCTCAGTTATCTCTACATTATACACTTACCAACTGTAAACACACCCACAGTGTCAAAGACTGTAGAAGAACCTGTTTTGGTTCTACTTGGGCAACAACTGTTTTGTTTTTAATCCCACAATGTTTTTGTTTTGATCACACACCTAGAACTTCTCCAACGAACAGGGGAAGAGGTCTATAAAACTTTGTTTACAATACAATTCTATTCAATATACCATCCTGACTGAGTCCCGAATTCAGACAGTGTTATTAGTGAAGTAAGGACACTAGTGGGGGAAAAATTATTGAATGTATACAGGTAATTAAAGCCTGCATAATTGCTTACACAAAGGGCTGGCAGAGGCAAGAATGCAGGCTAATGTTCTTTTAATGTGTTATCTTCAAATGTAGTGCCTTGAGGGGTTATGTGTGTCTATATAAACAAAGCAAAAGCCAGAAATGACAAAGTATGGACAATACTGAACTCCTTAAGCTGGCAGAAGGCAAGTAGTAAAGTTTGTTTTCATGATGTGTGATTACCAGAAGCCACAGCAGATTTCAGCAGGGGAAACCTATCAGAGAAGTCCTCTTCCCTGCAGATTACAAGATCTCTCAGGAGCTCTCTAGAAGTAGAGAAGGGTTATTAATAAAAACATCACTTCCAGGCTGTGACAAACTTCTTGGCACAAGCTAAAGGTGACTTTTCAGAGGTTTACAACTAGTTTGATAAGATTTTCAGAAGGATATCATCAAGCACCTCTTCAGCACTGAGACTAAGCTTTTCTCAACCAGCAGGTTCTTGAGCTGACCTTGAATGTGTGAAAACTTAACAGAGTAGCTGGTAGTTTACACTTCAGTAATTAGCAAAGCAATATAACCTCTTAATCATAGTCCCAAAGATGGCTGGAAAAAACTTAATGTGCATGCTAGACATTTGAAATTAAAAACTCCACCCTAAAAGCTACAAAGCTAGCTGAAAACAAGCAGTTCATAATTAGAATGTTTATCATCCAACATAGCAAAATAACCTTATTGGAAATCCAGTTCGGTGAAACGGTATTTTTTTTAGTGTAAAGCAACAGTTTTGATGACAATCTAGTCAGGAAAATGTCTCATTTCAGTATACTAATCAGTATATATCTGTGAAAGAAAAAAAAAGAAGTTAAATCCCTCATTTAGAGTGAGCCATAGTTAAGCAAGTCTGACATTTTCATTGGATAAGACTTTGTGTAGAGGGGTTTGCAATTATATTTTTAAATCTAAATTTCAATGTGTAAAGAAGTATTTACAGGGCAATTGCAAAAAAATCCAGAAGATCAGTGCCTAGCTTCTTGAATGGGTAAATATTTACAAACTAACTACTGACAATTTTGCTCATTCGAGTTCATGTAACTCATTTATTTGTTGCTATGAAAAAGAGAACTGATGAGAACAATAGGTTCTCAATAAATAGAAACGGGAGAAGCTATTAATATCTGCCTCAAATACATATAATCATCTTTAATATGTGTGATTTACCTTTAATATTAGTATGATTTCCATTTGTGCATGATAAAAAGATCAACATTCAAATTCTGAGGGTTAAATCTAGACATGACTTCTCTTCTTATGCTTGCAAATAACTGTGGTAATGGTTTTGTAGAGTATGTTATTTGATAACACACAGATATTTAACTATCAGATTAACAGGTATATTAATGTATGTAGATGTTGACATATCCACATTTGCACCCATAATTACTTGCAGATGTGGACTATGGGCACAAAAAGGGCCATGTTTTAGATACTACTCCTCAAGTCTACAGCATATTTTTATTCTTAAGTAATTTTGGCATGAGATTTTTTTAAAATGCTGAGATTCCAGCTAGTTTTGTGGCCCTAAATGAGGTGCTTTTTTGAAGTTTCACCTTGAAAGCACACTTGGAGTTGTCACTTTTTGAATGTACACAAGAATTCCATCTGCCTTTTCAAATTAACACGTCTCAGCCTTTGACTTTTTTAGCTACAGGAAGGTTATTTTGAGATGTTTCTTCCTGCACTTAGAGGTTTTTCTCTCTTACTTTGCCCCCCTTGGAGCTCTTCAACTCTTCTGTCTAATCATGGTGCTCCGATGACATACAAAGCAAGAACAAGCAAACAAAAGCTGTTTGGGTACATCATCATATTTCTTATGAAACAGGGAGAAAAACCAGAGAAGTAGCTCATTTATTTCACTACACTAAGAAACCAAGAATCTGAAAAGAAGCAGGAATGTCAAAATCCTCCAAATTCTGTCCCGCACATTAGGATCAAAGAGAAGGTCCATGGTAGAGAAGCCAACAGACTAATAATGGTGACAGTGCTTACAACTGCTGCAGTGCTTTCACAATTGTGTTGAACCATATTTAACACCAAGACCATGGTGATTTTATGGCCCTGTGTAATGGCAAAGAGACATTCTATCATTATAAATAAATCTACTTATTCATACAATGGTAGTCCGTTCTATTTCTAACAGATCTCCGGCTCCTAGAGAGTCAGTATAATCATCTCTGTTTAAGAGATGAGATGTCTACAAGCCTTCATCATGCCTCTGAAAATACTCCATCTTTCACTCTGGTGCTCACTTTACTAGAATTATCACTGGAAGTCTGCCTGTAGCCACCACTGAACGTGACTTCTGTGTACAGCTGTAAAGCCTCAGATGCCAGATGAAAATAACCAATATTCAGTGATAACTCCTAAATGTTTCTCAGACTATCTACTGTAATTTCTGTCCTGCATCTTTTCATTCATTCTGCTACCTTATGACAACAAACCCAAATGGATTTGGTCTGCACCTAATCAGTCACCAAATTACAGAACCCAACAGAGCCACATGGGCCACAGGTTGATTTAGAAAGCTGTTTTCCTAAATGTGCCACAGGAGTTGAATGTAATACAGCAGATGACTCCAAAAGACACTGGTATCATTATTCATCTCCCTCCTTCCAGTCATCACTGCAGTGGAATGTCTGAGAGCCTGATTTCTTTTGTGGTATGGTGTAAAGTTAGGGGCAATTTTCACAAAAAATTAATATGGAATCATGATATGAGGCACTTTGGCATAACGTCAATTCTTACTATGAAAGTCATAGCCTCAGGTCGTAAGACTTTCTTCTATTGTGCAGGCTGAAAAAGCCCTAGAAGTGCTGCAGAAGAAACACATTAAGGAATTTATCTCCAGTTTTTACCTGCTAATCAAAGTTAGGATAGTGTCCTCAACAGCAGCTGAGTTTCCATGCTGCAACACTTCTGTTACAATCAGAATCAAATTAGAAAACTTTTTTTGACAGACAATGGTCTAAGAAAGCCAAATGAACCCTGGAACTGGCCTAACAGAGTCACCAAAACTTCCCTTCCCTGCATAGGTGGCAGATGACCTTCTCTATGGCCCATTCAGTACAACAAATAGAAAGAAGAGAGACATTAGAAAAGCTAAAACTTAAAACCAAAGTGCTTTAGCATTGAGAGAAAAGATAAAAGCAAGAGACAATAAAGTGCAAATGTTAGATGTTAGTCATATTGCTTACCACACTGTTGATGTTGAGATATTATGTTGATAAAAGTAAAAGTAAAAGAATCCACCTAGAGCAAGGGTGGACTTGCCCATGCAATTTTGGTGTTTCTACCTTCAACCTTCTCAACATGCAATGCAGTTGCACCTTCTACCATTGCAATTAGTTATTTCATTGGTATGTTATGAAACTAACAAATGCTTATACATTATTTTGTGTTCCTCAGAGAGAGGGAGGATTTTGAGGTACATCCGTTAGAGATAAAGCCATATTATAGGGATAAAAATACTGAAGAACAGCACTTTCAAAGATAATCTAGATATTGAAGGAAACTCAGTTAAAATAATAAAGAAAAGAAAGTTGAAGCTCTAAATGCAATGTGTGATGCTAAAAAAAAAAAAGCAAAAGAAGTATAGTAATGTAACAACTTGTTTGGATTAGGATCATTTTGTGGAAGGATGGTCAAATAAATCTTCTAGAATCAAAAAATAATATAAAACCAGAACTTAGCTGAAGTACTTTCTATTAAACTCATTATGAGTTATGATTTTGTATAAAAGCTGGTCATAGAAAATGAACTCAAATCAAGCAAATAGAAACTGAGTCCACTTAAGATAAAATGGTAAAAAAATCAGATATTCAACTAAGTATTTACAATTCAAAAGGATAAAGTTTGATGAACTAATGGAAATGTTCAATGAAATCCATTAAAATGAGAATGTCAAAGAATTTGGTCATGGAAGAACCCTGGAATTTCAAAGTCAAAAGTATTGAATATTACAGAACATTTTACCTTAAACTAGAGAAAATAATGAAAGAACTCTCAAACAACCTAAAAGAATAACCACCGCAAGAAGGCTGCTAGAAATAAGTAGGAGAGACCTAAGAAAAAGATTTGTCAGGAAAAAAACCCCCATGAATCAAGAAACAAAAGATGAAACTTTAAATTGTCAAAATAGAACCTAAGTTTGGCTTTGACAAAGATGTTGAACCATATGGTATTTCCTTTATGAGCCATATAAATTGAAACTAAATGGCACAAGGAAAGAAGTAGGGCAGTTTTGCAGTCAAGGTAAAAGAGAGATTTAAGATAATCTAGGTGTGGCCAAAAATGAAACAAATTTTGCCTCAGGTTTCAAAAACGACAATTATGTTGATTTGGGAGGAAGAGCAGAATGTTTCATGGCAACTTTCATTCACACACCTTTGTTATCTCAGCTGTGGTGGAAACAGAAATCATGAGGCTTAATGCACTCAAGTCATGAGGATTAGGTGGTCGACCTTTCAGGATTTATGAGAACACACCTTTCAAATCAGACACCAAATACTGTGCCTACAGTTAAAAGGGGAGAAACTAATCAGGCATCTGTAAGTCTGTAACTCTGTACATTGCTTTAGGACAGATTTTGAAGGAAAAGATATTTAAAGACAATTTAATAGGATGTAAAACAACAGGGATTTAATCAAACATAGATCATCCTCGACAGAGTTTCTAGACAAAGGATGTGCACTGGCTTTCATATAACAAGACTTCAGGAAATGGTGCCAACTATGAAGCTTGTAATTTAAAATCAAAAAAAGGAATAAAGAATATGTGATATTGAGTATGAAACTGTCAGGCAATATTGGTAGAGGAACTGGAGATAAGTTACTGGTAGAGTTCTTCAAGACTCACTATTGAAACAGGTGAAGATTAGTAGTTTAATGTTTGTATTTCATTCAGGAAGCAAGAGAGAGAAATCCCAATTTTCTTATGCATCTCAGCTTGGTATTTCTATCAGTAGAGAACAACTAGGATATCATATAGAAAAGCAGTATATTCTCGAGGAGTGACAGGACAGCAGCTCATAGCAGAAAATTCTGCTCTAAGGTGACAGCTCATCAGTTGCGAAAGATGTAAAAGGACCTGAATGGACCAGCTAATTGAAGAATTATACAACTTGCCAGTATAATGAAGGCTTCCACAGTCTATGATTGTATTAGATTTATTTCTAGAAAAGCCTGGGCACTGTATGAAATCCTAAAATACTTTCAAACTTCTTGCTGTACATGTTCAAGAATTATTAATTAAAATTTAAATCACTGCAGAGAAGAGGTACTAAAAGACCATGCTGGTGGGACCCATGTTGACTGAAAGATCACTGCCAAGAGAAATAATACTAGAAAGATGATGCACTTTATATCTGTGAGTACAGATAGGTTAAACATCCAGAAGTGCTAGATTCTTAGGGATAGTGGCTTTGTTGAAAATTAATACAATGGTAATAAACTGGCAAGGAATAAATTTTACCTGGAACTTATCAGCAGGTTTCTAGTGACAGAGGAAACAAAACTACTAACTTTGTGTTTTAAAGCACTTCACCATCCTCATGCAATAAATTCTTTGACCAATAATTGTAATGACTGAACTCCATAATTCTTGCTACTTCCGTTTTCCTAAATGAGCATAAATATGTTAAGCATAGTAATTCACAGGTCTGAAAGTCTAGTATCACAAAGGCCAAACTTGAGAATAACACATTTGTTTACACACCTACCCCTCTGGAGGCTTTTATAGCAAAAATACTTATGGGAACTATGTTTGGTGCAGTGAAAACACAGACTTTATTTTATATATCTTCTTCCTGGCTGAGCATCACACTGAGGAACTGCATGTATGCATTTTACTAATACATGTCTTCTAAATCTTAAAACTTAAAGTTCACATGATTGTCTAAAAATCACTGAGTTTGTACAGAAATTTCACGGGCTGAAACTCTATAGAAGTAAACTTTCAGGAACAAGGACCTGGGATTTGCCCAGAATTTTATAAATAACCAAAAAAACTATTGCTTATGAAGAAAAAAAAAAGAAAGAAAGAAAGAGAGAAAGAAAGAGAGAAAGAAAGAAAGAAAGAGAAAGAAAGAAAGAAAGAAAGAAAGAAAGAAAGAAAGAAAAACTTCCATAAGCTCACTCACTTGTCAGTCTTTCTCCCATTACCTTGTTAGTTCAGCCTGCCTCTTTCCCAAACCATCTAACACTTTCCCTCGTCTTACACCACACATCCTTCTAGTTTTATTTTCCCCACAGCCAATTAATAACACTTGCTTGTCACTGCCTTACAGAGCCTCTGCACCTTCTCTACCCCAAATTTTGTAGGTGGATCAAGGACTTGCTAGATTTATTTCATCTGTCAGAAAGCAAGATTATAACAGATATTTAGGTCAAATCTTGTATTAGTATAACTTGCTGACATAATACTGCATTATAGTCAGGCTTCTGCAATTTTAAAAGGAAATAGCCTGGAAATTAATATAAAATGGAAAAATCTTAACTTTATCTTTCTACTCAGTGTCATTTCTGTATTACACTTGGAATTTTACCTTCTGTCATTTTCTACGGTCTTAAAAATAAAAGCAAATTGTAGAAATTAGCAGATTTAATTATCAGAAAAAAATTAATTTTGACATTTCATTGAAAAACCCTCTTAATAGTTTTTGTATGCCAAAACTAAAAAATCCCCATAAACCATAATAACAAAAAAAAAAAAAAGAGTTTTCATGCATTAAAAATGTTTATTCTTAATTTACTCTGAACTGAATAATTCCAATTTCTTTGTTTTCTCTGATATGATACTTACAACAACTTGGAAGTTATAGTGTCCTCTATCTAGAAATAAAAATGTAGTTAATGATAGTACATGTGCATGATCAGTTGTCCTCTGTTTTGGAGCTACACCGTTTTTTAATGATTTTGGTCATTATTTCTCAATTTCTGTCTGAGGAAAGCTAGACATATAGTGTTAGATTGGGGAAAATCATGCTGGCCCCTCAGAAAGAGAAAATTCTTGTCACAAAATTAAACTGGCTGAAGGAGTAAAAAGGGACAAGTGGTGTGGCAGTGAGGTCCATCAGTGACAGAAACTGCAGGAGGCAGACATGAAGAGCTGAGCTGACCACCTTGCTTGGCAGTCTGAGAAAACCTATATGCTCTAGCCAAAGAGAGATATAGGGAGATGAAGAAATCTCAATTAGAAAAACGAAACGGGGAAAGTCAGCAAAGCTGAGGGTAAAAAATTGCCAGGGTCTGCAACATCACCTGTCCCTTAATAGCTGAAGCACTCACTGAGTGCAGCAGTGGTGATAACTGGCTGGCCCTTCAGAAGTGAAGGCTATCTTCCTCAGGAATAGAAAGGAACTGAAAAAGTACTGTTTTCCTTCTTATCACCACTGTTGTCCATTTCCTTTTTGCTCTATGGGCTTTAAATTTTTCCTGTTCCATTTCTGTCCCTTCTCTTTTAAGTTGCCTCTCTTCTAGCTACAAGGACAAGTAACAAAGAATCACTGAAACAAGGATACTGAGCAAATCGAATCATTTGGCAGTCTGGAAATTATTAGAAAAGTTCTTTCTGCTATAGCTGGAAATATAGCTATAAAATCTGCAGTTGTCAGATGCGATTTTTTTACTTTGAAAAATCATTGCTTAGAGTTACCTTCAAATCTTTGTGCTTAGTAAACTAACTCCAGTCAGTGAGTAAAAATAATGATTTATCAATGACCTAACCAGCAATATTCACCCACCTCTGCAAGGCAATCTGTGCTGCACTAAAGCTGTATGCATGTGGAAATGAGAACACCAAAGTCTGGAAGTCTATTCATGCTCTAAATTCAGATGCACTCTTAGGAATTCTGTAGGGTCACAACTGGTGAGCATGCATGTTTCATCAGCTGCAGAATGGGGACAGAGTACTCTAAAGGATTACTAGTTTTATGTGATACTTTGAAAGAACAATTACTGTATGTGTGAATCAGTAATCCAGTGGTGTTTTATAGGCAATCAGTTTTGTGATATTTATTCAATTCCTCCATCCCCCGTCTCAGCAGCCTAGGGGATTTCAGGGGGAAAAAATGAGAAAACTATGAAAAATACATTGTTAAACATTCAGTCACGAAACACTGAAGTAAAGGTTTAAACAACCTAAATAAAACTAATATGTATTCTTGGCATATGGATCAAGTTCAAATCTGAGACAACATATTTCATTTTGGCACACAAGAGTACAAATCTAGTTTCAAAGAACAACATTTGTAGGAAATAGCTGCTGTCATAATTTCTTAAAGTTATCCTTTCTTTAAAAAATTAATTCTAATTAATAAATACAATGAAGAATGTTGGTTCTATGAAGTTTCTCTCAAAGAAAACATTTAAACCCAAATATCATGCTAGAAAATATTTGCATTCATTAGAGAAGCTTGCTGTATAGTGATAAATGCCCATTTCCATTCCATTTCCAAGAAGAGGGAGTCTGGTTTACCAAACTATCTAGGTCTACATCCTTGCCACCAAAAACATTACAGGAAGATGTCTGGCATTTTTCTTTCCAGACCTCCGTGGGTTTGATGATCACAGAAGATTCACAAGAAAGTATTCGCTAATCTGTTGTGGCCCTCACACTAGCCTTCATAGCCACCCCATACATTAGAGGAAAGGCAGAGGAAATGGTTATTCTGCCCAGCATGGGTTGCTGTTGAATAGCTCAGAGAGGTGTCCAAACCAGACCTATGAACTGAGATGGCCTAATGTGCCCCGTGAGGCCATGGATCATTTCTGATGCATAAGGCCTTCACTGCTACACTTCTTTCAGCCTTGCAGTCCGAGTCTAGGAGTAAACTAAATCAGCTGAAAATAATTCAGGCACTGATGTATGCAGCTTGCTCGTGGGCTGAGAAGCAACAAGGATACTACACTGCTCCCTCTTTCAATCTCCTTTAAATCACCTCAATTATTAAAAAATAGGCACAACAATCAGCTAATATAATTTGAATAGTTTGGTTTTTCTGTTGAATAGAATGATTATGCACACATAGACATGCACAAATATATATATCTATGCAAATTCAGAGAGAAGCTGACACATCCATCTACCTTTTGTGAGAGAATCATTAAGTTTTATTGCAGACACCTCTGTTTTAAATCAGAAAGCTAGCAGCAGAACTACTTGGATTTTATGAAATCTTGCCTCAGCCCTCAACTTTCAAATAAAAAACTAATTGCTGATGCTTTTAGTACAGAATCACTTCATTAATCCCAGATACTACTCCCATATATGAATGCACTATAACTCAGTTCTAGAATTCATTAATTGACCTAGTTAATTTGATCCCTAAAAGCCTGTAATTAGGAATGTGTAAAATAGGTTGAAAAAATTACCTGAACAGTGGGTGTATAAACCTTCAGTAAGACTTGTTCCTGAGATTTTTCCTTTTATCTTTAAAAGGCTTCAGAAAGTTTGTACTAAAAAGGAGGTGGGGAGAGCAAAGTGTGTGAAAACCAAGGAAAACAGATAACCTTTGATGCCAAGTTAATTTAATTTATCCATGTGACCTAATCTAATTCAAAAACTCCATGATATCTGTCAGAAAAGCATGTGTAACAAAACAGGCTGCGGTCAAGGAGACCAAAAAAAGTTTCTAAAACTGAACAAAAAAAGGGCCTGAATTCAGCTCTTTTTGAATCCTAAATTGCACTTTAGAGTGTCACAGCTTTGTCTTGTATGCCTGGTGGGGTACCCGTTTAGAGAGAAAGATCTTTCACCTTAGAGGAGAGCAGGCATCTTTAGTCTATGTGGCACCCAGAGGAAAAAGACGTTTGGGAAGATGAACTGCTGAATATGTATGTGCTTTAAGAGAGCAGTTCATTTGGAAAGTTTTTGCAGCATTCACACAGACTGAGTTCTAGGGAGGAAGTGACTCTGCAATCAGTGCCTGGCCTGCTCTACTGTCAGAGGAAATAAGTGAAACTAAAATGAAGTGATAATATACTGTAGGAAATTTAAGAGAAAGAAAGGCAGAGGGAAAATGGCAAGCTGGGACTGTACAGCTGATCCTCAAAATAGACACAATGACCAGTGCCAAACTAGCTGCCAAAAACAGTAGATTGTAAAATTACCTAATACCTATGTCATGTTTACTTTATATTTACAGTGGGGAACGGGCTCCCCAACAGACACAATACTCAACAGTATTTTTGTTCACTGTCACTATCATTATCCACCATCTGCTCTGCCAAATTTCCTTTCTGTTCTTTTTTGTGCATTCATCAGCACAGTAGTAAGTAACTACCTTAATGACTGCAGCATATTGCTTCTGGATTAGCAACAGATATTGTACTCCTCCTGACTTATGGACAGAGCTTTAAGTAGGAGACCTGGCAGGGGGTTCCATTTAAAATCCATTCCCCTTTGCAAAAAGAAACACAGTAACTAGGAAATTTTTGTCCCAACTCGCTAGCAGGGATGTGATGTATGGTTTGGTTAAATAAAAAAAAAAAAAAGAGAAAGTACCTCCTTCTGTGAAATTCAGTGACGTACCTGCCAGCTCCACAGAGATGGCTGAATTCTGACAAGATGTCTTAGTGTGATGGGTAGCCTGAAATACTGGCAGAGAACTCTGCTTACTTTGCTCAAAACCACAGATAGAGAAACCACAGCTTTGAGAAAAGGGCAGCTTTTGAAAAGGACATGTGTTTCCTGAGTGAACTTTGTGGGTTAATACGGTGACCCACAAGCACAAGAAGGCCTTTTTGTCTGTGTAGTCTGTGGGTAGATGTAGCAGTGGGTAATCCAATCCTGGCACATCTTTACTTATTCTTTGCTTAAAGCGAGTTCTCCAAAATTTGTCTCAGTGCTCTTTTTTTGTGTGCTGAGCAGACTGTTGCTGAGCTTGGTCAAATAGTGAAAAAGTAGGCAGAGGTGTTTTTGTCTTTCTAAAAAACTAAACAAAACACACTTTTTAAATGTCTTGTACCCAGATAGGGACAGGCAGGGGATGGGAAGAGAAGAAGCTAAACAAATGGGGGAAAAAAATTATAAGGAAGAGCCAAAGGAAATTTGGACTGGAAGGCTTCCTCAGGAGTATCATGGTATAAGGAAATACAGCAGAAAGACATATAGATAGATATAAATTTAAAATATATTATGGAAAGTTTCCTACCAAAAACACATTCAAAACCAATTACTTCTGATTCACAAAGAGAGGAAAAACGAAATGATCTTAAGCTTCAGGGATCCTAGGATGGAGTGCTGCCAGGCTGTGTGAATGCAGGCAGCTTCAAAGCAGCCCAGACAGGCGACGGACTAAAAGGCTTTAGGGGTCTCATTCTGTTCCCACTAAATTCAATGGCAAATTTGGACTTTGAAACAGGCATGAAGTGAGCACTGTATGTAATAATCAGGGACAGCAGAAGTTAGCAATGGGGTGAGACTTTTGTTAATATACTGGTGCCTGTACCTGTCAGTGAGATGTGCACTCCTCCTGGGTACCTGTCCCTGAGGCTGATTCCACCAACCTGTGGAAATAAAATCCATAGTAAAAGAAAGACAGCTTGTGACTATCAGAACAAAATAAACTGCTGCCATAGTGACACTTTCTTAGGCTTTCACAGCCCAGAGCTGTGACCTGACTACATCAGCATTAACAGGAAAAGATAAAGCAGAAGGAACTTCCACTCTACTGCAATTGTGCTAACACACTGTTTTGGAAAGTACCGCACATTTCTTGACTTTAACTGCAGAATAATTCTAAGCTCATACCAATCTATCTCAGCAAACCTATGATTTGGCTGCAAGTGTTTCTCAAGTTTTAAAATGTGCAGTTATTGTAAACATGTAAGAAATCCACTGGTACCAGCCTGTAAAGGCTGCAGGGTTTTCTGAGCAGTCTCCTTCAGGTAGGCCTTTTATGATTAAATCCATATTATAAAGTGTAAAACCAAACATTGTTACAGGATTATTATTGAAACATTAGTGTTCTCTGTACAGTAGCTTTTGGGGAGAGTTCAGGATTGCGTGTTTTCTCTCATTACCAGTGATGGGAAGTTGAATGCTACTATCTTTTCTCTTTTGAAAGACTCCCTTTGATGTTTTTGATGCTTACACGTATGTATATGCTTACCTTTCTGTTGTCATACAGTATGAAAGAATTGTGCTGTTATAAACTATAAAATATGGTCATTGGATAAATTTCCAAAATTAAAGTGTCCCAGGGTTCAAGATACCCAGCTCTGAGATTCCTTCTAGGGGATCTAATTTCATAGTGAGGTGCATTAACTGGACAACTGCAAATGGAGAAAACTATTGATCACATGGGATAAGATGGAGTCCAGAGAAGTGAAATGCATACTCTCTGAGCTATCGCAGCAGGAGGTAAAGCTCATACTGATGTTGCGAGCAGATTAAGTGGCACAGCTCAGACGTATGGGGTGTCAGCTCATGGAAATGCACTGGGAGGAGGCTCAAGGAAGAAGTCCTGCAAAAAGCGGGTCCCTTAGCATTAAGGGAGCTTTGAAAACCAGCAGGGACTGCTTAAAATAAATCCTCTAGTTTATAGGCAGCCAACATGAAGGTCTCAGGTGAGTGTAATACGAGCATGGCTGCTCAATCCTGTGAGCGAACATGATGCTGCATTCAGGACTAGATGTAGTTTTGATGTTTTTCTCAGAGCTAATAATGGAAGCAGCAATTCACTTTCTCCAGAGAGAGAGGTGGAAGGCATTTTAGCAGCCTGAATATATTTGTGCACAGGGCCAACAAAATGGCAGGAAAGATCTGGAAACTCCTCATGGAGTTTTTATGCACACAGAGCAGCAGCATTTAGGTCCATTTTGTAAAGGGATAATGAATTTTTTGAGCAGCTGACTTCAGAGAAGAGAGATGGTAGTACTCTTGTGGGTCCTATGTCCTTGTAGATGTAACTTGAAAGCTTGAATGATTAATGTCAGCTTCAGCTATCTTAAACCAAACCCACAAACCCTAAGACAATCCTTCTATTTTATGACTTTCTAAACTTCAGAAAACTCATGTGCACTTTGACAGCAGGAAATGGTTTTGCAGGTATATTTCTGAGTTTTCCTAGTATCACCATTTATGTGCATAGTTGAGAAAGAGATTCCTTTTACACGTTTGGAAAAAGGAGAACATTATCACAATTGTTTTTTATTTTTTTAGTACAACTGGCCAGGGACAGCTTTGCTAAGGTATTCAGGAATTTAGAGCTTGTAACAGGGTCTGCAGAAACACTCTAGTTACATAGACACTTGTCCCTCATTAATAACTCATCCTTCAAATTGTCGCAAGTATTACTCTACTTCACGAGAACTGGGACATCGGAGAAAGTGAGGGTGTACCTACATAGTGATAGCACACCACAGGTCCAATCCTCTTCTTAAAACTAGAGCATGCTAGTTTTAAGAGAAAATTAAGGAAAACTGGATACTGTAAGATATTATCCAAATCCTTACTCAACAGATGAATCTAGTCGAGCTCATGATCCTATCTGGATGCCAGAATCCCACCAAAGACAAGCTGGACAGGGCAGAAAAAAAAAAATAACAAAAGGCTTATCAGTCAAGATAAAGGCAGGGAACATCACTTAGCAGTTACCATCATGGGCAAAACAAGCTCAACTTGAGGAAATAAGTTTAATTTACTTCAAATCAAACGAGAATAAGATAATAAGAAATTATCTCCAAACTTAAAACCTCTTCCACCATCCCTCCCTTCTTCCCAGGTTCTACATCTTAGTTCTCTCCCTTCTCCCCCAACAGTGATACAGGGGATTGGAGAATGGGGGTTGTGGTCAGTTCATCACATGTCTCTAGAGCTGCATCCTCCTCAGTGGGAGGGGTCCTCACACTCCTCCATGGAGTTCTCCATGAACTTCTCCAATGTGAGTCCTTCCCATGGGGTGCAGTTCTTCATTAATTGCTCCTGCTTGGGTCCCTTCCACAGGGTGCAGTCTTTCAGGAACAGGCTGCTCCACCATGTATTCCCCACAGAGTCACAAGTCCTGCCAGGAAAATTGCTCCACTATGGGCTTCCCACTGGGCCATAGGTCCTTCAAGCATATCCACACACTCATACTGGGCAATCATCAACCATATGAAGTTCAACAAAGGGAAGCTGCAAATTCTGCACCTAGGATGGGGCAATCCCGGATGTACATACAGACTGGGGAATGAGATGCTGGAAATCAGTGCCACAGAAAGGGACCCAGAGGTCCTGGTCGATGGCAAGTTGAATATGAGTCAGCAGTGCCCTGACAGCCAGGAGGGTCAACCGTGTTCAGGGGGGCATCAGGCAAAGTATCACCAGCTGATTGAGGGAGAGAATTGTCCCACTCTGCTCTGCACTGGGGCAGCCTCACTTTGAACCTTGTGGCAGTTTTGGCAATGCGGTATAAGAGAGATATTAAGCTGTTAGAGAGTGTCCAAAAGAGGGCAACAAAGATGGTGAAGGGCCTTGAGTGGAAGCCGTGTGAGGAGAGACTGAGGGCACTTGGTTTGTTCAGCCTGGAGAACAGGAGACTGAGGGGAGACCTCACTGAAGTATGCAACTTCCTCCTGAGGGAAAGAGGAGAGGCAGGCACTGATGTCATCTCTGTGGTGACTGGTGACAGGATCCAAGGGAACGGCCTGAAGCTGTGCCGGGGGAGGTCTAGGCTGGATATTAGAAAAAAAGTTCTTCATCAGAGAGTGGTTGGGTAGTGGAACAGCCTCCACAGAGAGGTGATAACAACACCAAGCCTGACAGAGTCCAAGAAGTGTTTGGATGGTACTCTCAGGCACATGGTGGGACTCTTGGGGATAGTCCTGTGCAGGACAAAGAGTTGGACTCAGTGATCCCTTCCAACTGAGCATATTCTGTGATTCTGTGATTTGGGGTCCTCCATGGTCTGCAGAGGGATCTCTGCTCTGGCAGTTTGAGCACCTCCTCCCCCTCTTTCCTCACTGACCTTAGTGTCTGCAAGGTTGTTTCTCTCACATATTCTCACTCCTGTCTCTTCAACTCTGGTTGCCATGTTTTTTCTCCCCTTCTTTAAAACATTATCCCAGAGATGCTACAACCATCACCAATGAGTTTGGTCTCAGCCAGCTGCAGATCCCACTTGGAACTGGCTGGTATTGGCTCTGTTGGACATGGAGGAAGTCTCTTGTAGCTTCTCACAGAAGCCAGCACTGTAATGCCTCAGCTACCAAAACCTTGTCATGCAAACCAAACATTATCCAAACTCTTGGTTTGGCAGCTTATAGGAATGGTATGGTTACTCCGAGACAAGGATATACTGGTGTTACAACCAAGACAGTGAATAGATAGTACAGAACTCTTGAGTATGCTTAATCTTCATCCCCTGCAGGTACAACTAGAAAAGATGAATTTTTACATGAGTTCCTAAGTGAGAAACAAGAACAGTGATCTGGAAAAGTTTCACTAACACTGTGAGATTTTTTCGTTTCTATTTATCCTCTGTGTATGAGCACAGTAGGATGAAATGCTCTTTAGACCTTTAAGTGTGCTTGAATTGTACTTAACCAACTGCCATTCCTTGTTCACATAGGCTATTGAACTGCCCACATATCCACTACATTGAAAAGAATCATTCAAACATAGATTTAATCTAATTGAATTCTATGTACATGAGAAATTGTTTTCCTGTCATAAGGTTATCATAAAATAAACAGCAGAATCTGCACAAAGTACACTTCTGACTTATGGCTGTCCATTCAGAAGGCATGTTCTCTGCACTTAGCTCATCTCTTTTGTCCTTCATGAAGAGAACAGCAAAAGAGAAAACATATCCTGACAATATAGCATCTTCATAGAAGGAATATATGCAAAGCATAGGATGAAAAACCCATATATCCCAGCAACAGAGACAAATTAGGAGAATCAGCAAACAAAAGTAGTAGTAGTACAAATATTAATTAATTAATAATATTAACATTAATAACAATAATAATTATAATAACGTATTTCAATGTTAATGTCTATGATTACAAGTAGCCTTAATCATTACATTAAAGAAAGGATGGGGGTAGAATTTATTTGATGAAGTATAGAGGCATAGGTTTGATCTAAAGACAAAGTCTTAATTTACGAAGGCTTATTGACTCCAGCCAGCAGAGACAAGTAGCAGTTCTAGGCAGAGTTCTGGCCTAATTTGAATATTACTTTCATAGTGAGTTAACTGCTGAACTCAGATATCCAGTTCTTGCCACTGAATTTAAAGGGGATCTAGAAAGCTAACTCAAAAACAACCTCTACACTCCAGGCACATAAAGATCAGTAAGACAAATCCTACCATGGAGGTCTATGAGGTCTCTGAAGGACACAGGCTTGATATTTATTCTCAGCAATTATTCTTTCTATAAAAGGCTCAAGGAACACTCAGACACATTTGCAACTTATTTTGCCTGTAAAATGTAGAGAGGACTATTATGAAAAAATACGGAGAATGACTCATGATTTTTTGGAAGCTAGGATTGGTCATTTATGGAACACGAAAATAAAAAAGTAGAAAAATGTAGACATTTCAACCAATCATTTGGCCACATATTCTTAAGAAAAACTGAATCACCTTATTGTATTAGGTAACTATCTGGTTTCATTCTAGAGATGGAGGATATAATCTATATCACAGAGCCATTACCTTAAAAGTATGCCATTCAGACTATATCCTGTCTCATTCTTCACTAAGATAAGAATGAACAAAAAGCCAGTACCTCCTACATCATGCTTTACAGCTATCAAGAGCACACACAGGAATGAGTTTGGAGAAAATTCTCTGCATTGAGAAGTAGAAGGGTGTGGCTGACCAACAGTAATAATCATGGAAACTATGTTTATTAAAAAGCATCTTACTAATTTTATCAGTGCTCTTAGTCTGCATATGAAAGCATCAAGATGGTAGGCAAAACATCTAAGGAAACAGAATTATCTTTCCTTTTTTCTGATCTTTTCATCAGAAAACCTCATGGCTCAGCTTTACCAAGAACCTGAAAAGCTAACCAATATTCTCACAAAAATTTCAGATATCAGCATAAACTTTGTGTAGATTTCCTGAAAAAGGTGCAGCATTTTAGCATGCAATCATTGCAAAAAATTGTTCATGAGCTAGATCTCTGTATTACCTGCCAGCAACTAATCAAAACAAAACAAAAACAAGGAAAAACGTGAACTGTCTTTAGGCAGTAGAATGCATGTGGAATGCAGTTATTGGTTCTTTCTCATCTACAATATTTTACAATAATGTATTAAATCTTTATGATTTATTAATCATTAGCACTAGTAGAAATCAATCCTCAAGTACCTTGCTCATTAAATTGGCTTATTAAATATATGTAGGTTATGTTCCCAGCAGGAGAATTCAGCAATGTCTTGAATGAGTGGTGTCCACACTTTAACTTTACTCAATGACTGTTCAAACCAATTTTGGTCAAATGCTTAAGAGTTATTTTATTGCATTTGTAAATATTTGAAAATCATGGCTCCTGTATTAAGAATAGAATTGAAAGTCATTGAGATTTGTGTTTGTTTCTATTCATAATTCAACACTGCTTTGTAAAGGTTTCTTTTCTTAAGAGCCGAATAAATGTATTTTTGAATCAGAAACTTGTGCAAACGTAGTTCAGGATCTCATTCCCTTTTTGCAGATTAGTGTTTTTCCTTTACTTGTTATACAAACCATGAAAATTTCCAGAAAACTAAATTACATTTTGAATTGCCTTTTGCTGTTTTTATTGCTGCTTTTCACACAATCCATTTGTTCACACTTGGTGCTGTCATGAGTGGAATATACTTCACATGAGAAAAGTATTTTTGCTTAAGTATAGTAACTCTTGGTCTGAGTTTGGTGCTCTTTTTCTTCAGTACAGAATAGCCAAACTGTTTTGTCACTGTCTTTATTAACAAGCTGGGATATTGTGATGTTTATTCTGCTTATTTTACCTGAACCATCAGATTATGATTGATATTAATCCTCTTGTAACTTTCAACACTGTTCTTAAGTCCTGTAGAAAGCTATACAGCCTCTAGCTTTAGCTATTGCTTTAGACATAGCTGTACTGCTTTAGCTTTCTTGCAAATAATCTATACTGTATATACTTTTAGTTAAGCCCATTAATTTTATATCATATAAAATAAATGTTTCATAGGGATGAAAAAGATACGATATTCAAATATTGAAGGTCAGAAAACATTTCAGTCACCAGGTTTCCTGTTTCATCCCTAAATCGTACCTGTATCAACAACTTTGTGAGATAAGATTTATAGACACCAAAAATGCATTTTTCATCAAGCCATCAGTTTGATTTGTAGAGCAGGAGCATGCCAAGTTGAAAAGTCTATAAAAAGTAGTGCCAAATCTCTGTTTTGTCCTTGTTGACAACAAAGGTATCTTGCATGATTATAGCTTTCAGTATTGAAAAAGAGCTCAGGGGCCAATGTTTGCCAGGTGGCCTGGAAGCCTGGTGGGACAGAATTCCCCTGAACTCAAGAATTAAGGTTCCACTTAATTTCACTTCAGAATAAACTTAGACGTGGGTACTTGCTACTAATTTTTCAGGTTACGTAATGTGAGTTTAGCAATGTTTCCAACTTACCAATGGGGATGTAGTAAAAGCCCAAATGAGTTTCTTGTCAAAACTGTTGATGAGGGTACAGTTAAAAGGAATGTAGATGTAACAGGCCTTCAGTGCCTTTTCATGGTTCCAGCCCCACATACCTGGAGGCTCAGAAGACTTCTCTAACATTTAACAGGAGAGGATTATGATTGTCTTAATCCACCAGAATGAAGAGTCTGTGACAAGTTTACATGAAACGCAGCAACATAAAGAAAAATGCCACACTTGAACCAACACAGTAACACAGGTACAGCTTTGCAGTCTGGTCATATGGATGCCAAGACCTGAAAACTTATCACATGAGTTAATGCAGTAACAAAAATCTGGCCCCAGGATGTTCGGTAGCCAGCAGTTTGAGTAGACTAATTTTTCAAGAGGCCTAATTTTTCAGGTATACCCAGTCTTGTATGCCTCAAAGGCATGACACAGAAGGCTTTTTCATTAGAAATAAGATATCTGTAACTGCCTCTCAGCTGCACATAATTTCAAAGTGTGGTATATTTTGAAATATAACAGCATTCAGATGACCACAGGGAAAGCCTTCACAATAAAATATATTGCTAGCATAGATGGTCTGACAGTAGAGTAGAGAAAATAGAACAGCAGTGCTGGAGAGGTGTTTTACTCTGTGTCATATATCCTGCATCTGGTATATAGGGTGTTATATTACCTTAGAAATTTACTGGAGCCACCAGAAGCGATACGTGGATTTTCCTACTTATCTATAAAGTGCTTCTTCGTGTCTGGGTCCAATAATCTTTCTGAGGTTTCATGACTATGATCATTAAAGAAATGTATCTTTTCAGCAACTTAGTTATGGAAGATAACAGTATCAGGTAATTTGTACAGCTTTATAGACATTTATATAACTGTACAATTTCAGTTCATAATGTCCCTTGGAGGTAATGTAAGGAAGATGAAGTAGAAAGTCCAAGTGAATTGGTGTCTTTTCTAATAATTGCAAAGCACATTATAATAAAGAATATAATAATAATAATCTGCCAGTGCGCACCAGTCCACCTCCAAGCCCTTTTTCAAAGGAGAAAACAGTATGACTATAGGAACAAAGTCACCCAACAGAACAAATCTAGCTGCCAATCTCACCTTAAGTGTTTAAAGCACTCAGTCACTACAGGAAACAACTGAAAAGCTCATTCATTAAACCTCTGTCCTAGGAAAATCACACAGAAAAAAAAATCTCATAAAAAACATTGTTTTACTTGAAAGGCATATGAGACATGGTGTACATCTGTGTGTGGTGGAGATAAACAAGGAGCTAGAAAATTTTCACTATGTTACATAGAGATACCAAAATAAATCCTATTGGTCTCATTCTGAATCTTTCAGTCCTCATTGGTTACAAGATCAGCCAGGGGAACAGCTATTCCACAATGGCAGTGGTCACGTATGTTGAGTTTGGAAGTGCCTATGAACAAACACATCATCCAAGATACTTGTCACAGTTAAGTAAATAAATGTCATTAAATAAGAAAACCATACTTGCAGTGTCTAAGAAGAGTCAGTGTACTCTGACTTAAAATACATACAAGGTGGATAGAACTCAACAGTCCTATGCAGTCTGATCTTTTGCAGTTGTTTAAACTTATATCATCTCTCCATAGCAGCTATAATCTCCATTAAGTTCCTGTTACTGACAGAAGAAACAGGCCACGGTCCAGCAAAGCACTTAAACACAGCTTAGCTTTAAATATATGAAGCTGTGCTGAAACCAGTAAGAATACTCTCATGCTAAAAGTAAGCACATGCTTAAGTCCTCCACTGGATCAAGGCCATAAAATAATGCAGTTTTGCCAATAAATAACTTGTCCATCAGGATAATTTCGCATGAGACTTGTAGAATTAATTAAAAAAAATAAAAAAAGGCTACTTACTGTCAAAAGACAAGGAATTTCTAATTTCTTGTTCTTGTTTCTGATCTCTTGGTTGGGTTGGCGTAACAGAGGTATGAGATCAGAATCAGGAGTGAGGTTTCTAACAGGACTATATTTGTCATACATGAGTAATTTCACGATCCGAAAGGCATTTACTTGTATGTGCATTCACACAAGCAGAACCTGGAGCATTTTCTTAGCTGACTTAGGAAAGGTTCCAGAAAACAGACATACAAATTAAAGCTTCTGGGAGGATAGGCCTAATTTGCTGTACATACTAGCCTGGGATTATAACAAGATTTTTTTTTCCCATGTAAATATTATAAACCTTATGTTTCTGTATGAGGAAGAAACGATAGCTTAAGCATACTTGTCATTTGGACATATCTCTTTTCTCAAGAACTAGATGAAAGGGCTAGAATAGATAGGTTTCTTCTAGCTGTCTTAATTGATTGCCAAATATACTTACTCTTCTTTATTGCTTTACAAAAAAAAAAAAAAAAGAAAAAGAGAAAAAGAAAGGAAGGATAAAAAAGTCTGTTTGGTAAAACTTAAGTAATGTACTTTTACTTCTTGCAAAAAGTGAAAGGAAAGGGAGATTTTTCCAATGGCATGAAAAGGCAATTAGGACTGCCAGGAAAGTGTGTAGGGAAAGCAGAAATATGCCATTTGGCAGAGTGGTACAGAAATTGGTATTGTCACTCATCTAGAGCCAAATCTGGCACGTGATGGAGCTGATCTCTCTGCTAATATATTACATTTTTGAACGACGCCTGGAAAATTGTAGCATGAGCTGTAAACTGCCAGAAAGTGACACTGGAATTATAAACCCCTTAAAGGAACATTTAGACAAAATAAAAAGAGACCAGACCATAAGAGGGATAATGGGTTGGTCCCCCTTTAGTCAATGCAGTCAGATGTTGGAAGGAGTTAACACTGAAGGGGAAACTTCAGGTAAGTCATATTCTGAATGACAAACACAGACTGGTGAAAAGGGAGCTGTTTGGGAAACAAGTCTGTTCCAACAGAACTCCATGTTTAAAACATACTATGGGAAAGTATTTCAAAGGAGTAATTTTTTCTTAAAGTAAGGCTTTTGCTTTCTGCTTTGCAAGTGCTTTATTACTAAATATGTACTTGAAAAGTTAAGAATATTTCTAATGTTGTTGAAGAACAAAATAGTTTATAATTACTGCAGCTACCATCCTAGTGACTGTGGGTACTGTGAGATGTTGTAGCAGCTGATGGGCAGTGACCTCACCTGAAGAGACATTTTTTCATGAATATGTATTGGAAAGTGGATGGAAGGGAGTTTGATTAAAATGAAGAGTGTATTGGGTTTATGTGACAAGGTTTCAGTAGCAGGGCCACCAGAGGGTTGTCTTCTGTGAGAAGGCTCCATGCCAATGTCAGCCAGCTCTGAGATGGACCCAACACTGGCCAAGGCCAAGTGCAACAGTGACAGTGGCAGCATGCCTGGGATAACATATCTGTGAACGGGGAAAACACATGGCTGGAGAGAGAAGAGTGAGAACATGAGAGAAACAGCCCTGCAGACACCAAGGTCAGTGAGGAAGGATGGGCCAGAGCAGAGATACCCCTGCAGTCCATGGTGCCAACCATAGTGAGGTCCATGGCAGAGCAGAAATCCATCAGCAGCCTGCAGAGGATTCTGTTCCAGAGAATGACAGAATGTCTTGGTGGGCATTGTGGACACGAAGATAAATATTGTTTGGAATTACTGAGGCCCAATGAAACAATGAACAAAGATTCAACTCTGAAGGAGGAGGAGTCAGATTCCATTTCCATTCACAATTTAAGATTTCATTAGGAAACATTAAAGGACTGTATTGTGTCTATTTGGCATCTAGATGGTAAATCATCATAATATCCTCAGGAAATATTCATCAGCTTTCCTTTAACCAGGTTGATACTGATATTTTTCAAGTCCATCAGTGTCAGCAAGGCAGAGAGAGAGAAGAAAATGGATCATGCAGTGACTGTTAGAGAAGGATTGTTCAAAATCATGAACACTGGAACTTCAGAGAGAGCATGCTGAAGGCGAGTTTTGCCCTTTAGGGGCATTTGCAAATATAGTCACAAAATAGCAGATTTGCAGTCTAGTTTCCTGAAGGTGTAAAATAGTCAGACAGCTAATTTTCAGGTTAACTAAGTTGCTCTATTATCCTGTGAATATGATATCAACATCTGTGAAACAGGACTTGGCTGGTCTTACAGGTGCTATGTCCTCCTACTTTCTAGTAATTGATTAAGTCACAGTGAAACAGCTTAAAGTAAAACCTGAACAGAGACTGGTGGAGAAACCTTACTAGTACTGCAGAGGAAACATCTCCTACCGAGTTTTATCATAGGGCCAACGTCAGAGCTTTGCTGAAGTAAGGGCTGCTGGGAAAAACAACTATAGCAGCCCAGTCAGCATGTCACACCTTCACAGGCCTTATGAATTTTTAAATGTGTACAGAGTTTACAAGATGCTTGCCAAGGACAGGACTGCAGTCTGGATCGCTCTGTCATGAAAGTCTTAAAGAATATTTTACAGGAGCTGTATGTTGTACTGCATACAGGATGAAATATTAAAGTAATAAAAATTCTCCATGGAACTTGTGCAAATCTGGTATTTTCTTCAAATTTATTCCCTTGCAACTGACTGGACATTTACATGAGTTCAGCTGAAGATGCTCAGGATGGAACAGAATCCAGTTTCTCTATATATCTCTGGGTTTGCAAGACAAAAAAACAAAAACCCACAAACAAACAAACAGCAGCAACCAAAAAGAAAAAAAAGTTGCTATCTTTCAATATTAATAGACTTTTAAATGAGAAGTCCCATTTTAAGACAGTTCCTTTTTAGAATCAAACTACAGTTTCAAAGGCTTACAGGAAAACTGACATTATAGACCCACTCCTATAGAATAGGAAGAACCTCTTTGTTTTCTTAGAGTGAGTTGGTGAAAAAGAAGGAGGCATTTTTACTTAAACATCTGGAAGATTTTAAAGTCAATAGTGGATGTATTATAGATGCTTAGACCGATCCTGAGATTTGCTGGTCCTCACGAACATTCCTAAATGTGGGCAGAGGGTCTCAGCAGTTCCCCTTTTCAAGAAATAGGGTTCTCTTGCTGCCTCACCATGCAGGAGCTGTTCATCTTGGGCCTCAGAGAGCCTTTTACAACCCATTGCTCCTCAGGGTCGTTAGTCCACCCATATGAACAACTTCTGTGCAAACTGTTTGCCTTTCGCCTTATCATCATGACAAGTAGGAGCCTTCCCTGCTCTTTGGCTTAAACATCATTGAAAGATCAATTAAATAAAAATAAGTAAAAAAGAATAAAGAGACACATTTTTTAACTCTTTAAGATGAAAGACTTTCAAAAGCAAAAGAATATTAAATATCATTAATCCTTTCTTTTCATTCTTGGCTTCCACTTTGAAGCTGCTCCACACATTCAGTTCCCATTGTGAACCCTGCATGTAAAAAATTGCATAAGATAGGGAAAAAGCTATGTGGAAGAAGTGAGGAGGACTGCAATCATGAATATAACAAGAACACTTCTTTCAAGTACATCATCACAATTTAACAAATCAGCACAGGCATTTTCGAAGTTCAGAACCTGCCACTCTTCAAAAGATGGATCTGGTTTTGCTTCCTTCCTTAACCCCTGAATAGCCTCCAGGAGTACAGCCATTCCCAACAAAAATGTGTCTTCCCCTCCCAAAACATATTTTACATTTCTCAAGCTACATATTTACAAAAGCATGGGAGAAATGCATTAAACTTTTTGAAAAAAGAAGGTGGTTCTTATGGTTTGTGAGCATATGCTCCACTGCCAGGGACTGCCTGGTGAGCACGCCCTGTTCATCCTGCCCAGAAGAACTTGACTCTCACTTGTTTGTGAACAGCTCTTTTGTGTCTCAAGAACAGAGCTCAAGAACAGAGCTTTGTGTCTCAGGGTGTTCTTGCTCAACAGCAGAATCTAATTTGTGAAAGGACAGACAGCAGAATTATGAACTATCCATTTTATATATTCTCAGAACTTTCTACACCATATTTTGTTAATAAAGTTGATAAATTATTTTCCCTATAATTGCTAGTCTACATGCATCAACGGTAGGCTTCAGGCATAAGTGTTGATTCCTTCTGTCTCACATCATCATCACTAATAAAAATGGCATTTTCATTATTGTTAGTTTGAAAAACTAGCAGAAGACCTATAGAAGGGATGTCGTACTAACGTCTAATCTTAAAATATATGTATCTTGTGAGAATGCAATGTTCTGTCTAAAAACCCTACATTAAGGTCAAAGTAACTTTTTCCCCTCTATGCATCCTGTGAAACCTTTTTTTTCATGTGAGAAACCTGTATTAACAAATAATTTTAAAATTGCTTTTCCTGAAAAAAAATAATGCTCTGGATTTCTTGTTGTATTTGGGACAATACAGAAGTGCCTGTGTGATGTGGTACAAAGGCCATGATGATACATATTCAGGATGACCAGCATAACTTACTCATTTACTTTGCCACCCAAAGAATACAGCCATCCCAAACTCATCTGGCTAACACGTTTTCGCCAAAGCAGTCACACATGATTTCCTTGCCACACCCCATTCTTAATGGGAAAGGAATTTCAGAAGACAGTCTCTTGCTGAGTCACATACTTTGCATACAGGGCACTCAGTCAAACAACTTTGCTAAGACCCCTAGATCATTTAAACACATCCTGATTTATATTGCCATTCTGTAATCTGGCTATGCTACACCTCCTGTAAAATGGAATTAGAAAGGTTGTGGTGAAATATACTCACACAGGCAGAGAAAGGTCCTTCGTAAACCCTTCCATCTTTACACACCTGCTTTAGAACCAATATTTAGAAAATGAAACAGTGACATTAATATCACCTCTGTATAGAGCTATAGGTTAGCAAATAGGATAGCATTAGCCTATATACTGCTGTGGAAAGACTTGCAGATGTAGGATTGAATCAATGTCCATTGTAGATTGGAAAAAGTAAGGAGTTGCATATAATTATTTAGAAGCTTTGTGGGCAGGTAGATGTTTGAATGCAAAAAGAAAAAACATTTCTCCATCATGATGGTTTGCAGGAGATGAAAATGGGTCTGGGCTTCTAAACCAAAGGAATAGTGTATAAAATGTAGGTTCAGTGGTCAGCACTGCTTACTGTCACAACACTCATCCATGTCTCTGCTAACACAACCTCAGCACGGTGTGAGTCTGTAAGTCTTATAATTTCTGATTGGTATTTTCATCTTACTTTTGTAGCGCTGTGCCTATCAGCATCCATAATTTCCAATCCTTTTCTGAATTTCCACTTGCTCCAATGTGATAAAAGTATGTATGCAAACCTGAGCGACCATCAGGGACTATTGAATACTACTTTTAAAGGCTATCAGATAAAGAAGAAATATTTCATTTCTAATAAATATCCACATAGAGCGCAATTGCTTCTTTAAAGGAAAGAGAAAATAGGAGAATAGTAATAAGTGGGAGACATTCCAAATTTATATAAGCAAGCAGAGGAAAATAGTCATTGCCTTATTTTCTAAAGTTTTAGCATGGTTTAATAGAGGAATTTTATTAGTGTCACATTGGTGGTTCCTGCCACATACATTGACAGTGAAGGAACATACAGAAAGATATTTTAGATCAGGTTAGCACTGATGGATGTTATTATTTAGAAGGAGAGATGGTTTTATTTTAATTGTCACTGTCTTTCTTCTTTATTTATTTTATTTATTTACTGAGAAATAAAAGAACATATGGCTTCTGTGACTCATCTATAAAAATATCTGTCTTTGATACTTAATAGTGATACTCCTGAGCTTGTGGCATAGTGGGTAATGCATTTGTAATCCCAGCATGGCATCTTCTGTGTGGGCAATTCTGTCCCTCAGCACAAGAACAGTTGAATAGTTGGAACCAGTGATTTGCAAGAAATTAGGTGTAGCTCAGATGGAAGTTCAAGAAAGGGATGGCACACTTTGGAGGCAACTGAGTAAATCCAATAATCTCTTTGAGCCAGTAGCTAGCAGTGCCTCCATGCAATAATGAGTAAGTTACTCTGATGACCAAACTAACCATCATGATGAAAACTGAAAAATCTTGTTCTGGCAGTGAAGTTTTTCCCGTTGTGCTTGGTTTGCTGTGAAGGTCTGTTGCATCTCCTTATATATTTTCAGTTGCTTTATTGAATTCTTTCTAAATTTAAAGAACTTGCAAAGCTCACAGGATACAGCTCTTTAGATGCAACTAAAAGCTGCCACGTGGCAGCAGCTGCAGTGTTCATATGCTGGCCTAATCCACTTCTCAAGTGAACAGTTTTTAACTCTATTTGTGGGAAGGACATGGATTCAGGAGGGGGCCAATGGGCAGGAAAGTGTCTCTTCACTGGGAGATTGTGAAAATCTTGACCCTTACAATTTTAATCTAATTCCACTTATTTATTAGATGTCCCTATTTTTTATTTTATACCACCACAACCAGTGATGCTTATCCAGTACTGACCTCAGAAGTTCCAGTAGCCAGCAGGAGGACAGCAGAGCTAGATTGAGTGGGAGTGGACATAAGTAACCAACACCTTTTTGCAGATACACGTACAAACTCACACTTGCATACATGTGTGTGCTCTCCAGTTTAGTGAGAAAATTTTTCCTATGGCCTAGTTTACTGACAAAAAGCAGTCATTTCTTGGGATTGAAGACAATGAGACACAGTAGTTTTGTAAAATCTTCTGACAGCAAGCCGGCTATTCTTATGGCTTGGTGAAGACTTTGGACAATCAGTTTCTTGGCTTGATCATCTGGTTATCTCCCTGATTTTCACCTTGAACTATTCAATTTTTAATCCCCTTCAATTTTCCAAAACAATGCAGAAGTTCCTGTATGTGGAAAATGTCAATGTAATTTTGCATTTGTACTGATACAGAAAGAAATCAGGTTTTGATGCTCTGAAATCTTACATAAACAGAGACACCACTTTTCAGCTGACTTGAAAAAAAAAAGAAGTGTATTTTAAAAAAAACCCAAAACCAACAAAACAACAAAAGCACCAAAACCCCCAAACAAAATAGGAAGAATCAGCTGTGGTAGACAGTGTACACACATAGAGGAAGGATGAAGTTAAGAAAGCTTTGGGGTGAAGCTTTTGAAAGTCATTAGAAGATGCTTTGGGGTGGGATCAAATTCCCACATCCTCCACAGGAAGTCATGAATGTTTTTCCTTTCCCAACTATCTCTTCTCCTACCAGGTAAGTTATAGGTCCCTTCCCAGATTCTGCCATGGACTTCCAAACTATCCCAGATCCCTGTAGGCCTCAAGTGGGTGTCTTATACTCTGCATCTTCTCTCTTCCCTTTGACATGTCCCACAGTTGGGCTTCAAAGGATATTGTCTTTAACAAGCTGTCTTGTGTACCTCTCTTTCAATTTTTTTTATTTTTTAAATTCCCTTACTGGAGATGTAGAACTCCTATCTGTCACCCTGGCATGCTCTATTGATCTTTTTATCAACCACAAAAGACAGAATTCATCTTCAGTTCTTAATTTCACCATTCAACAAATCAGGCATTTAGATCTCACTATTTTAGGAGTGGCACATTGATTTGTATCAAACAAGGTGAAGTTTCCCGTTGTGCCTCTCTGATGGGTATTGCTGCCTGTAGGTCAGACTGGTTTGATTATAAACCAGCTCTTGGAACACTACTGTTTCCAGGTTGGGTTATACTGAAAAACTAAAATCAGTGTCTAGCTGTCAATCCAGACTTGTGCAAATGATAGACATTACTGCCTTACTTTTCAAAGGCACCAAGATTTGCCTTTTTTTTCAGAAGTGATAGGAACAGCTTCAGAAGATCTGCAAAGAAATCAGTTGTTGTAATGTTTTCCAAATAAAGTGTGTTTAGAGTGGTCAGACTGCAAGTAAATCTTATTTCTATTTAATTGGATTTTTTTTTTTAAATTAGAGAAAATGAGTTATGACATGTGGCCATAACCTCAGAAAATTTTTTTACTGCAACACTTACAGCAGAGTAGGAGACAGTTGATCAGAAATGCAGAACTCAGTGATTCTGAATGAGTAAGTGTAAAAATGAGGATATAGTAAGGCATAATGATGCTTGCCTTCTCTTTTGTCTCTACTTCACTACAAATGCTCAACTAAAACACTGCTAAGCTGACAGAGAACTGAATTGCTATAATAGTTAAACTAGCTATTAATGATGGATGATGGCCATAAATCATTTCAGAGCCATCTTAAAAAACTCCATCAGAAAATGGGCCTGAACATGTTCTCATCTTCTCAAAGCTTCACCTCACACTTCTTGTTAGGTGAAACATAAAGCAAAACAGCTTCTTAAGATTAGTAAGCAGGGAAACAAGACTGCATCTATCTTAATTGTGCAATAGCTTCTCATCATTAGAGCTGAACAATGCTATGAAAATACAGCATCAATTGAAGGATCGTTGACTCACGGCTGCGAGGACACTTTGAAGAGAGGACTTCTTGAAACCCTGTAATTCTGCTCTGTTCAGTTTGAGCCTAACCCTCAAGGACAAGGAAGCATGATGTCATCGAATCCTCACGAGATAAACAATCAATATGCAAGAAAGTCCCAGTGAGTTAGTGGGGACAGCACAGTCATCTTCAAAATACTTGATAGTAGGGCAAAAAATGGTAGCTTCATCCTGATGACTCACTTAGCAACTAACCACAGCATAGACAGAAATGAGGAGATAGATTTATAAACAGAGACCTGTGGAAGGTCTTTCTCAAAGTCTTGTCAATAATAATTTTCTCAATATAATTTCCTCACCTAGATTCAGCTCAACAAAGTAAACTCAACAATGAAGGGTTTAAAACTAGAATTACGAGTAGACATTTTGAACTAGTGAATTCCCTGTAATTTCTTTGAAGATCCCAATCTAACTCTAGGCTGCATAAGCTGAAACTCAGCCCCATATAACTTCATTTGACAGAACTTAGGCAGCAGACTGAAAGAAATTCAAATAATACATAATTCAGAAAGTTAGAATAGCCCTTGCAATGTCTTTTGGCCATAAACATTTGTGGATCCATAAAAATTACACACAGAACATCTAAGACTTCATTTTGCTTCTGATACATGAATAAAACAAACTGATGGAAGACAGTAGCTATGAAATCAATGGTCAAGGTAACTTCCCAAAAAAACCTCCTTAAGTTACAATGGCCCTTGTCTTAAGTCCCAAATACATGACACAAATACAACTACCATAACAATGGCTGAATTTAAATATGCATAGGAGTACTACATGTTCAGCACTCATCAAGTGCAATACTGTAATAGGAAGATCATGCATCAACTGCATGAGTTAATGACATGCATCTATCATTTTATTAATGAATCGAAGCTTCAATCAGCGTCTCTTACTATAAAACTTAAAAAGATCCCTCGTTAGAAAAGAAGCTAATTTGCTTGGAAGTCAGTTTGCTGAAAGCATGTATACTCGCCAATGGGCTGGAGCATGCTTTGATGTATTTTAGCTATCATTAGCCAGGTTTGCTATTAATTATATGTTGCTTTACTTTTCAACACATAATTTCCCTATATTAAACATAAAAATATACTTTACATTGTGATTATACCAGAGACAGACTGTTTTATAGTAATTTTTCAGACCTGAAAGATGATAAAGCTATCTGAGCAGGGTTAGGAACTGAAAGTAAACAGAGCAAACTTAGCAGGCTACAATAAATTCTTCATAAATATGAAAACCAAACATGTTTGAAAAAAAAAAAAGGCATCATATCTTCCAATTGCTATAGTCTGGGATACATTTATTTTGCTGCAAACATAGAAAATGTGGAGATTTTGGTGAGATTTGATGGAGATTTCAGTGTTATGTTATTTAGTATACAGGCATAATTCAAAATTGCCTTTTTTAAACTAGAGATCAACACAGATATGACCTCCAGACCTGTAGTCTAGTTTCTCATCTACAAGAATGCAAGCAAATGCAAAATTTTGGGTTCTTTTTTTTTATTGATGATGCCATGGTTTGAACAAGTAATCTATGAATAAACAAAGAAAGTGGTGAGATTTTCAATGCTTCCAGAGCCGAAACCTGTTCTGAACCATACCCTTTCAGGAGTGCACAGGCTAGATAATGTGGAAGAAGTGCATTATTCCACTGGTCTTGCTCATGCATTGTGCCAGGAGACAGCAGGAGGCCTGACCATGTCCTACCACTCTCATTGGACAAGGGAATGAAAACCTCACTGTTCTTTTTGATCTGAAGCCACGTTCTAATTCGTTGTTTATTCATGACTGGCTTATTCTCATTTGTTTTGTACTTGTCGTTTAGCTCTTTCACCAGGCCTGGTGTTATACTTTTGATCTATTTATAGCTCTTTTTTCAACATTGGCTTCACTAGGTAAAACAAAACAAAACAAAACAAAACAAAACAAAAAATCTTTTTAGCATCATAGTTGTAAGTTACAGTGAGGACCAGGGACTGAAAAATCTCCTCCTGCACCATGGTCAGTGTCAATTTATCTTTTATATGGAGGGATATTCAAAACTGTGAGAGTATTTCAAGTGAGGTCCTATCAGGACCCTTTGGCATTACCATTGCATTATTTGTATGAAAAGCAGCTGTTCATTAGTGAAGGCTATTTCCTAAATATATATATAGGTTTAATTTATAAAACACATACCTGAAATCCTTTAAAACCCACATTCTTCTGCCTTAAAAAAAAAATCCATTATATTTATACCCTCTTCTCTTACCAAGTTCTACAAGTTTTGTTTTGGTAAAACTACTTTGGACTTCATAAGGACTGTCATTTGGGCATGGCTTTTGATCCCTAAGCAAAAAGCTGAAAACACTCATGGATTGATAAGACATACTGAATAATAAAGTTAACTAAGTAAGCAAATCTCTATGCTCATACAGTGTTAAACTAAGCAATAAAGCTTAGAAGAATGACTACATCATTTCATTAGCTGCTCTGTTTAAGAACCTGTTCATGTCAGTTTGATTTTTCTTTCTGTGTTATTGTATTAATCATAGTCTTCCTGTTCATCAGGACAGTAGAAATTAAACCAGTTCATACCCTAGGTTTTGAGTGACTAGCTTACTTGAAACTTTGGATGTCATCAGGACATCCAATTATGAATGTCCAGTTGTTGGCTGATGAAATCCATACACAAACCAGTATATACAGGCAGGCTCAAAAGAGAAAATTTGGCAATATGTGATTGCTAATAACCTTTCACTTATTCTCAGAGTGTAATGAGATAATTCTCCTTAAAAGACCTTCCTTTCTGCCTGAGATCTGGTTTAAAACTCTCAGCTACATCTGTGTCCTATGATCTCCCATTCACTTTGAACTAGAGAATGACAACCAGCTGGGTAACACACTGGCTCCTACAAATCCTGCAATGATGAGAGAATATATTGAACATATTTAAATTGATTGCTCCCTAATTAAATAGATAGAGTTACACATCCTGGGAACAACCCACTGTGTTATCATGTAGTCAAATGTGTTTGTTGTTTTGCACTTTGACATCAAATAGAAGAGACTACAGAAGAGCAAACAGTCATTATAAGTCAGAAGGCAGGAATAGTAAAAAGTAAAAACCGAAAGCTTTGAGCTAAAAGAAACTGTTTCTCAGCTACAAAGCTGCATGATCTCTGCAAGACAAGAAAAAGCACAGTTAGTCATGAGGCCTATAAAGGAATTAACCCTGAGCAATGCTGTGGTGGTAGCGTCCTGCTCCAAATGTTGTAGCTGGTGAAGGAGGAAAAACTTCTACATGGGAAAACCCACCCCAGAAGTCACAGATATAAATATATATATGTATATATTTATACACACAGAAATATGCATATATATATAT
>VXBX01008568.1:452396-622059 GCA_013400415.1 Scytalopus superciliaris
TATATATATATATATATATATGGCAAGATTTAATTTTTTAGTTGTTTGTCTTCATATAATTTTTGTTGGCCAGTGATGGTTCTGGCATCTACCTTTCTACACTGAGTCCTGGCTCCCCACTCAGCCCACTCAGTTGGTGTGTTCTGGCTTATGCTCACACTATTAAGTGCTGGAACTATAAGGTACAGTACAATCCCCCCTCTGGTCTTGAAATACAATTGTTAATTTTATGGGCTTTTTCATTCCTGTATGCCTGAAATAGTGACAAAGTTCTGCTGCAGCTATTCACATGGTAGTTTTGATGCCAAAGATGGAAGTTGCAGGACACAAATACAGAAAGACATTTGAGAGTGTACACTGTTGGAGTCAGGGGACTCAAACTAAGTACCACTTGAATGCTCCACCTGGAGCAGACCCTGGAGTGAACTGGCTGCTTCTCTGCAAAGGAGATACTTGTCTGCCCCAAAACTGACTAAGAGTGAATCAGCACACACACATGGACCTTCTGGGAGCAAAATGGGAAGTGAACCAAACTAATACAGTATCCTGTACTAAAGCTGGCTATGCGATCTCCCCTTTATTTCTTCAAGAGAAGGGAAGATGGCTAATTTCTTTAGATCAAAGGCTGTGTATTAGATCAAAGTAATTTTAAAGGTAAATGGTGTATGGCACAGATAGTCAAGATACTTATCATATGGCCTACTCTTAACATTACTTGGATTCATTCCTCTCCTTGTTTTATGTGATAGAATTTCTAATGATGCTCCCATTCTTTTCACTTTGCTAGAAGGAAGTGCTATCTAACATAGCCCTAAAGAATGATAATAGCAAAAAAAGGAGTAGGTGATCTTATCTACTACTTTTCTCACTTTGACTTTTAGCAAAAGAGCAATAAAAAATGTCTGAGAAATTGTTTATAACCAATTTAAATCTCTGTATTCTGTTTTGCATGCAATGGTTTGAAAGTTGTGGAATTAAACAATTCAGGACTTGTGGAATGTCTTTTTACTTAGACAGCATTAATATATCTCCTCTGATTTTACAGTGAAAAAAACCCAAACAAAACAGAACAATCCTCCCTCCCCCAAAAAACCCCAAACAAATACCCCAAAACCAACCAACGAAACAAAAAAAAAACCCCAGAGGTAGAAAAACTTTCAGTGTTAACACTACATGTTTTCACTGAGATGCTATCTTAAAACTCTGAAAAATTAAGCAAGAGGATGATAGTACCTTGTAGACAAAATATATTCTAGATCAATCAGTTTGAATTAAAACCACAAAGGAAGATACACTTACCTGTTCTTTAACAAATTTCTACAAAATGAAATCTATGAATTATGATTTATTTTTTTTCCACTGGACAAAAGGGTAGTTGCACCCACCTGCACAATGCCAATGCCTTCTGTGCTCAGGGAACACATCAGGTTCAGGACACAAGGGACCTTAATGGTCTATAAAAACATGCAGTTTGTAAGATATATTCTAAGTACAGCAAATTTAGTTTGCATAGGCAGGCAGAGTCTACAACACAGATGCAGGGACTAGATACATCTGGTAAATGTTCTGTACTGTTAAATTCAAAATATACAGGATAAAAACATCTCAGTGCACATCCATGTTTGAGTCAATCTGCACATGTGTAGTAGCTGTTTGTCCAATCTGAAAAATATCAAGAAACTCTCACAAGACAGAAGGCCTGCATCTTCTGTTTATGCTCAAAGTTTCCAGGGAAAACAGACACAGAATCTCATGGAGAAGACATGACTCAGTAACGCTACTGTTCGATAAACAGTAGATGCAGATTTTGAACAGGACCTCCCCACCCTACTGTAGGGACAGATGGCTACAGTTCTGTCCACCTTTCTTATGGCTAAGACCATATGGACAATTTTCAAAATTCTTAAAATTGAAAACCACCACTTTAGGAAGCAACTAAATTCAAAAACAAGTCTTCTTAAGTCAACAGGTTAAGTTGCTTCAGTTGCTCTTTAAAAGTGGAACTGAACTGTCAAGTTGCTTGCTCAGTCCTCTCACTTGCTGTACACCTGGATGAAGGGGGAAGGTGTTGGTGCAAGGGACATTCTCCATGAGATTAAAATCACATCCAGTGGGTCCCAAGCGATAAAGACCTGATTTGAACCACTATGAAATAGCTTCAAAAGTTTTGGCTCTTTTAGTTACCTTTGCATGTGCCACTAGTTTATTGATATTTCTGATATTCCAAATAAATAAGCAAGTACTAAACACGGTAAATAAAATATGAATATATTAGAAAGGCTACAGAAGAGCTCTACAGAAGTGAACTAACTTAAGACAGCTGCATTACAGTGAGCAGCTGAAGAAATATTTCTGATAGTAGAAGGATCTTTTGTTTAGTAAACAAAAGCATAACAGTATCCAATGATTGGAAGCTTCAGCTGGACAAATTCAAAGTAGCAATTACATTGTGTAACCATTGCAATAATTTATCTAGGGATCTGGTATATGCCTTATCATTGTCCAGCCTTAAATCAGGATTGTTTGTCGTTCTAAAAGATATCCTTAGCTCAAACAGCAACTGTTGGGTTTGATGCAAGGGTTTTATACAACAGGTTAAATTACAAGTACATCTTGATCCGGATTTAATCTCTGTGAATATGCCCAACACTGCTAGTCAGGCAAAAATCTCTGGCAGAAAAGTAGTAGCCTAGAAGTAGTTGCTCTGAGAACAAGAATTGGAGACCTTTAGGATACTTTATGACTTTTTTTCCCTTCTAAGGCATTTTTTTGCAGTATTTTTAAAGTTTGGTTTTGTTCCAAAAGCCTATATTGTTTCTGGTTTGTTCTCTCAACTCCCAAAAACCCTTGTGGGTGCATGAACACCATCTCTAAAGCCAGACCTTTCTCTTATGTCATTTGTATAAATTAAAGAAAGATGTGGACTAACTGGAAGGAGTCCAGGTATGGTTAGTGAGAGTAATCACAAATCTAGAAAACATGACCTTGTTCAGTCCAGAAAAGATAAATCAACCTTTCAAGTGCATAAAAGACTGTTGAAAAGAGTCTATTTTTCATGGTCAGGACAGATAAAATAATCACAGAAAGGGGGATTGACTTTTTCTGTGAGGGAAGGTTCTTCCAAGTACAGTAGCAGATGGCCTGGAGAAGTCTTGGAGTCTCCATTTTAGAGATCCTGAAGAACTTCATCTAACAGATTAGCCTAATTTGCTTTGGGATTAAGGTCTTTTCCACTGTGAATTTCTGGGGTTGTTTGAAATCAGGTGTAACTGCATCATGCATCTGCAACAGCCGTGGGAATCTATAAATAAAAAACCTGCTATAGTAAGCACCGAGTATTACTGCAGTGATGCACAGAAGTGGAGAGTCATTGTACATAAATTTGTTCTGCATCACTGAAAATCAGTAATATCCAGATTAAAAACAAACAAAAAAAAAATCTAATTACAAGTCAGCTCTGCTGTCTTCGATGAATACTATGTATTCTGTCTAGGGAGTGTGAAAGTCATACAGTTTATTTTCTTCATCAGTAAATATACAGGTAGCTTGCTCAGAAGGATCATCATGCTGGTTGTAAGGCTGATGGTTATTCTGGCAGACTCACAGAACAGCTGAAGTTAGAAGACAGCTCTGCTGATTGTCTAGTCCAGCCCCACAGTGCAGAGCAGGGTCAGCAAGAGCAGGGTGCTCAGGGATGTGTCCTGTCAGGTTTCAAATGTCTCCAAGGTTATCATATCCTTGAGACTCCACATACTTTTTATTCCTGTCCCAGAATTTGTTAACTCTCACAGTAAAAAGGTCTTTTATAATTAAATGGAATTTTTTTTATTTCCACTTCTGCCCGCTTTCATCTGATCAGTGGGGCACAACCCAAAAAGGCTCAATGTCATCTTTAATCTCCTCAGAAGGTATTTACACACACTGGTAAGATTCATACCACACATATGAGATCATCTCATCACTTTGAAGACACACAGGTTGAGCACTGCAAACTGACAGTTGTCATTTAAGTAAAGCACGGGGACTGTGAGGTGCAATCAGAACTTAAACCCAGCTCCTGCAATGTCATTTCACTAATACCATTGGTATCAGATTCTGCAGTGTATGAGGAAGGGGAAATGTAATTTTTTTTAATAAGTTGTGTAGACAGAGGGGTCTTCTGTCTGACTTTCTTGATGGCCAGCTGCAGAAGATTTGTGCCATAGAGATGTGAAAAGGCTGCCCAGGTTTGTGAAGTGTCTTGTGACAGTGCAAGGGCAAATTGGGGAGAGTTGCATTCATTTAGAATCCAAGCCAGACCATCTTTCTTATTTATCCAGATATATATAAAGTTTTTAACAGTATCTGGTACTGAAAAAAACATCTGCATGTGAAGTTATGTATTTACATATTTTTGCTTATGATTAGAAATGTCTCAGCCTTTGTAAAATAACTGAATTCTTTGTTTCACTCATTCCCATGACAGCAAGGTCCACAAGCTCTTTTCTTCATATGTCAGGAGTATTTTGGATGTTAATATGGTTGTGCAAAAATATTAACTCTTGGATTTGGAGATTTTTTTCTCCTTGTTTTTGGTGTTTGAGGAAGAGCTACTTCTTTTTTTTGCTCATATAAAATTCTTGATGGATCAAAAAATGACCGGGTTTTGCAACTCTATGAATCTATTTGCCACAGAAATGAGCCTCATATGTTTGGACTCCATGATGCAGAAACAATAAGTCCATACTTCTCCCTGTGTCAAGTCCCAGCATTTCATGCTAGGATGGATGTTCCCTACCAGTGCTTACTAACAGCCCAATTACTTACTGATAAATGTGTTGTTCTACTGATAAAAAACCACAGCACCTCTCTCCTTCCCTTTCTTTCCAAGTCAATGAATAAAATATGGCCATTTTAACTTACTCTCAAAGGTTCAAAGGTGGCTTTTCTTTCTCCACCTGTTTCATGAAATTTTATGGCTTTTTTCTTGATTCTATTGTTGAAATTCTTACAGTGCTGCCTAAAATATATGGAACAGCTGCCATTTTTATTTACTATAGATTAAACTTTACATCCCATTATACTGAAGAGCTACATGTAATTTGTTATTTTCATTTGGAAATCCTTCTGTGAAGTTTACTAACTAATATTCTCATTTCATAGCTTGGAAAATATAACCTTATAATGTTTGAATAACTTTCCTGAGAGGCAGTGGCCCTGCAGCCCTGTGAGAGGTCCCCTTCATCTGCTCGATGTAGGGGAGCCGAGCCTGTCCTTTGGGACCTGGCATAGCCCAGCTCCCTGCTCTCTGTGTGCACAACATGCCACTCTTTACAATTATGTCAATAAATTTCCCAGACTTTCAGGTTGCTTTGTTTTACTGGCTTAATTCACATTTGTCTCATAATCACAATAACAGGACAGGTGTGCTGCTTTCTCGGCAGCGATCCTGGTCCCCAACGGAGCCAACTCCCCGGCCTTTGACCTCTGAGTTTATCCGCTCAGGAAACCGGTTTACTGCCTTGCAAAACAGAACACTCCTATGATTAGCACTTAATTACAGTGAAGCCAGTAGCAGTTCTGCTAAAGTTAAGTTGATGTTTTTGTATATGGATCATATTTTTGCATGAGTTAAAGTTTCTGGCAAAGAGGTTGCCTCATGTCGAGAGCCTATGGACAAATGCATTTTATTGCCTGTTATATGCATCTGTGTATGTTGCTACACAAAAATCAGAGCAGCAATTCAGTCAGTTTTACGAAACTTGTTATTTCTTTCCAACATTTCAAAAACTATACAAGGCACCCCAGTTCATAATCCTATCTAGCCACCACTCAGACAGGACCGTGTATGCTTTAACCTGTGAGTTAGACAGTTACCATCACTTTACAAAACTAATGCAAACTCACAGGAATACTATTATATGGGCCCATAAAAAAATAAAATCTATGTCAGTCAAAACTTTGAATCAGGTACTGTTTGCTGAGTCCAGGATCTCAGTCACGATGTAAGCATCCCCAAGTTAAAAAACAAACAAACAAAACCTTGCTAGAAACTCTGAAAGGAGGAATTTTAGCAATCTTTTAAAGTGTTTTTGCTAATGTTTAACACAACTCAAATAGAAAAGTTAAAAAGCTCCTAATGAGCATTTCAAAACCGTTTTCCCAAAGTATCAACTAATTTCTGTTCTTTTGAAAGAACTTTGCTACATTATGAATTAACATCTGACAAAAATATCTCAGGGGTAGCAGTAAAATAATGATACTGTAGCCTCCAGTTTATATTACATTACCAAAAATAATGAAAAAAAAAATTGTTGCCCCAGAGAGACTTGGAAGACATTCAGATACAGTAGAGCTGGGTGTGACATGAGAAGATAGATAGATTACACAGATAGGACTGAACCAGTTAAGAAACTTTTGGGTATTCAGCTATCCAGTGTAATATCCACTCTGCTGAGTGAAGGCTCTACAACTCATTATGAGTTCATATCATAAGACTCATTCCATAGCATGATAACTTCTTAAAAGTTATTCCATTCTGTGGTAATTTTTAAGGATAGATGCTCAGTTGTTTAAGTGTTTCTGAAGTGAACAGATAACATATCTGCATGTTTAGCAGATGTATATCTTTCCCCAGAATGAAAGAATCTTGAATGCAGAGTTACATAGCTCGTAATCACTGTTCTTCTGTTGAAGAGCAACAGTATTTTTAATCATTGTTCCAGATTTCAGATACAGCCCATTCTGCCATCACTACAAGGTGAGTCAAGCTGTCTAATGGTTCTGTTATTTTCATACTACCCAGGCATGTACTGAGAGTCTAGTACAGTATCAATTCATCTCTTGGCTGAGACATCAAACTAAGATTCTGACCACTTATTGTAATTAAAAATCCCCATAAGCTTTTCACAAAGCATAGGTGCTCACCACAGTGTCCTGACAAAATTCCAGCTTTGCATAATTATATTCTGCTTGTATATAATATAATTATATGAAATAATTACATTCTACCTGAAATCCCCATGAAGTTTCATGTGGATGTAGGAGCCTTGTTGTTTCCAATCTCATGCTGTTGTGCAATGCTGCTGTCTGCTCAGAAAAGTGAATCACAGACAGTTTATGGGTTTCCTGTGTGTATTTTATTTCAATACACCAATTTTTGAAATTTTTGAAGCATTTCAATAGAACTTAGTCAGACGTCTTCAGAAGTACATATGTTTTTTTGCTGAAGCAACAAACAAACTGTGTTTTGAGAAAACTACAAAACAGTTTTGAAATCTTTGTGTGCAGCCTTTTTATTCCTTTCAGCAACTGTGTTGGGTTTGCATTGCAAGGTTTTGCTAGAAGGGGGGCTACACAAGTGGCTTCTGTGAGAAGATGCTAGAAGCCTCTCCCAAGGTCGAAAGAACCAACTGGCTCCATGACAGACCCACCACTAGCCAAGGTCGAGCCATCAGTGACAGTGGTAACACCTTTGGGATAATATATTTAAGAAGGAGGAAAAATATTGTGCAACAGCAGCCAAAGAGAGAAGAGTGAGAATATGTGAGAGAAACAACCCTGCAGACATCAAGGTCAGTGAGGAAGTAGTGGGAGGAGTAGCTCCAGGCACTGGAGCTGAGATTCCCCTGCAGCCTGTGGTGAAGACCATGGTGAGTCAGCTGTGCCCCTGCAGCCCATGGAGGACCCCAGAAAAAGTGGATGCCTGAAGGAGGCTGTGATGCCATGGGAAGCCTATGTAGGAGCCGGCTCCTGGCAGGACCTGTGGCCCCATGGAGATAGGAGCCCACACTGGAGCAGATTTAGTGGCAGGACTTGTGACCCTGCAGGGGACCCTTGCCTGGAGCAGCCTGTTACTGAAGGACTGTGTCCCATTGAAAGGGCCCACACAGGAGCAGCTTTTGAAGAAATGCAGCCCAATAGAAAAGCTCACATTGGAAAAGTTCATGGAGGACTGTCTCCCATGGGAGGGACCCCATGATGGAGGAAGAGAAGACTGTGAGGAGTGGCAGAGAAAATGTGGGATGAACTTAACAGTCCACACTCCCTGACCCCCTGTGCCGCTGGTGTGAAGGATGTAGAGAAAACTGGGAGTGAAGCTGGGCCCAGGAAGAAGGGAAGGGTGTGTGGGGGAAAGTGTTTTTAAAATTTGGTTTTTATTTCTCATTATCCTACTCTGATTTGATAAATAATAAATTAAACTGTTTTGCCCAAGACAAGTCTGTTTTGTCTGTGACAGCAACTGGTCAGTGATCTCTCCCTGCCCTTATCTTGACCTGTGAGCCTTTCATTATACTTTTCTCTTCCCTGTCCAACTAAGGAGAGGAGTGATAGAGCAGCTTTGGATCTGGTGTCCAGACAGGGTCAACCCACCACACCGACTTTATCTTTTCCTCAGAGACAAGAAGAGTAATTTTATATTTGTTGTTTTTTTATCAGCATGCACAGATTTTGAGGATAGTTTAGGACTGATTCCACATGGAGTTTTTTGATGTTATAGCAATCCACAATTTTATTTTCTCTGTCAATTCAGTGCATGACAGACAATAAGCTACACTAATTTAATTTCACCTTTCTCCACAATGTAGTTCTATTAAGCATGGTTTCATATCATTAATGCAAATGCATGAAGGTCCACTTAAAATGGCAAGTGAACTCAAGTGAAATATTGCCATGTCATTTCTGGAAATGGCAATACAATTTCGGGAAGAAACAGAACAATATATGAAAGCTAAATTGAATTGAAGCAAGAAGATCTCTGTGAAGCTTTACCATGCTGCTGCTATGATATCACAAGAAAAACAAAAGCAGAGCAAGTCAAGAGGGGAGAGAGGAAAGAATATAAAGCTAAAAGCAAAACAAAATGGCTCAATGCAATACCAAGCAGATGAGTTCACAAGAGAAAAATTCAAGAAAACATTACTGGAAGTTATCTTAACATTCAAACTAAAACCTGACTAAAATATCAACAAATCCTACTCGAGAGATTAACTTTTTTGTTGTCTTTGTGCACATATTCACATGGTTCAGTACAGTGCTTATCACCATCCTCTTTACTGTCGTATCGCTGTCTACTCTCAAACACAAACACCTGTTCTGCAGAACACCATCTCCAACACAAGTTCTTTGCAAAATTGATGAAAAGGTGAAACTTAAAAGAGGAAAACCAATGGAACAGATTTACTGATTAATACAGTCCTGAGAGTGAAATTTGTATGTAATGGTGCAGAACAGGCAAGAAGAGATATAATGCCAAGGCACAGTGGATACTGCTCTGTGACTCATAGAGTAGAGCTGTTCCACCCCAAGGTCTCTGCATCAGCCACCAGAACATAGACATGACAGGTGGCAAATGAGAGAGATACAATACCCAGCATTCACTGTACATAACAAAAGTATCTTAGTGACTGTGCTCTTTGGGGAACACCACACACAGGGTGAAGAAATACAAAGCCCAAAGCGCCAACTTCAGAGACCTGGAAATTTGTAGAAAAAATTATTAGGTCCAGGGCCTTTGGTACAGTACAATTGGCATGTGTAAAATGGACCTAGCTGGGAAGGAACCAGACCTCATCTATCTAGACATTTGTTTAAGAGCCTGTGGCCTTAAGTACCTAAACTTTCAGACTTTCTTAAAAAATCTGCAGCACCTATGAAATAAGGAAGAGCCACTTATTTGTTCTGAGTCACCAATACATAGGGATTTAAAGAAGTGTTTACATATATTTAAATAAAGAGGCACTTATTAAAATTTTTAAAAATGCATATTGCATAGTTTCCACTGCTTTCAGTGTGTAATTTCCACAGACTATTGCACCACAGTACTACCATATTAGTACACTAAAAAATTGGTCACTATTACAATTTCCCACAGTAGCTCCAAATTTTCTACAGCAGCTTTGACAATGAACTTTCATTTGTCCTCACTGCCCACTGTTGAAGGACTAAAAACTCCTGAGTTCAATGGACACGGCAAGGACACAGGCAAGGTGACCTGAGCTGTAGCCCAGCAGCTCCACTGAGCAAAGTGTGCTCAGGTGTAAGCGTGCCAGTCAGTTCATTGTAAGCTGCCAGTTACTTTTACAAAGTTTAAGTGACCATCTCATAGCTGAAGTATTATTTTGAAACTTGGAATATCCTGGTTTAATTCTTTACTTCTTCATATTGCCATGATGTGTTTGAGCAGGGCAGTTACTGCTAAGCGGTTTTAGATGTTTTCAAGCAAAACACTTCAGTGACTATCAGTTCGATGCTTCAAATTTCCAGCCCAAACTTAAGCACCTAAATGTTCTATGAAATCCATGATGAGAATAGGAGATTGATAGCCAAAAAGCTGTGGTCTGTGTGCTGAAACTACCAGGATATATGAATTATTTAACCCCTGGTAGTGGTGATATCCAGCCCCTGGGCTGTGTGACAGAGGTGGTGACATTCACTCTACTCTGGAGACATTCATTCATGTCATTCAACTCTGTGACTCTTTTAGGTCCCAAGCAACATCCCTTTGGTTATAATACATAATTAGGCTAATATGATGGATTTTAAGACAGAATATTAGAAGAGAAGTGAGGGCTATACATCAAAGTAGTTCTTCAATGGCATGTGACCAGGTGTATGTGGGACAGGAAAACTCAGGGGGATGGAAAGCTGACTGGGGCAGGCTAGACCAGAAGGCAACAATACTGGTGACATCATGTCCATATCTATCAACAAGAGCAGGCCCTAGAGTGAACTCTTCCCTTCATTCCAACAGAGAGGCAAGCGAGGACACACATTTCTGCAACACAGACACAAGATCCAAGAATACAAATGTGAGATAAATAATGCTACTACTGAAACATTTCTTCTCATGTTCCAGTCTCTTGTACAAATTCTAGCCACTAAACAAAGTGCAAAAGTATATGAACTATCAGCTAAATAAGTTTTACTTGATTTTATGCTGAGTTCTACTCATATTCAGTCACTTGGTCTTCTTTTTCAAGCCACTGGCCCTTTGAATGTCTGTTTCTTTCTACTCATTTAGTCAAACTCTATGATAAGGGCTGGGACTATCCTCTCTTTCAAAAAATCTGTGTATTCTAGTAATTATGGCATGCAATTACCACCTCATGATCCAAGAAACCCTGTGAGGAGGAGGAAGAGGGTATGGGGGTTATTTTTAAAAGATTTTGTACATATATTTATTAAAAACTAACACAGTGCCAAAGGATTCTAATTATTTGCGTAGAGATCTGCACTTTCCATGGTAATTTCTAGAGGTCTGAAGTTGAAATCTAGTGGGAGATCGGAGCTGAGAAGGCCCTGACAGACACAAGTGATCTGAATTCTTATCTCTAAAATCCCAACCAAATGTTCAAACAGAAGAAAATCTATTGTTCTTAGATTAAATCAGACCTGCACAAGCATATGAAATAGGCTATTACACTCTGCACTACCCATATTTAGTTCTTGGATTTATGTGAGTTTTTTTCCACTTTATTTTATTACTTCAGGCCCTATACACTACCTCATAGAGTTTTCCTTTTTACCCTGCTGCTGAGCCATTTTCTTTCCTTGATTTAATTCACATAACTCCACTTGTGACTTTCACCCAGTGATGTTAGATTTTTTCTAAAATCTCATCAGTTTTGTTTCTCATGTACTGATATATTTGTGCATTCTATGTCATCTTTAATGGCCCTGCATAATGCTTAGACATCATCTGTCAGTTACGTGTCGAATATGCAGCAGTCTTACTAAAACATAGCATTTTGGTGCTACATAAATGACATTTCCAGAGGAATATAAAGGGAGATAAATATATCCCACTTAATGCATTTTCATCAATCTTACGCAAGTGCCATGATGAACAAAAATTCAAAATAAGATCGTGGTTACTGTGCTTTAAACAACATTATAAGTCATAAAACAACTGTGCTTTTTCTGCTTAGTTTTCTGTATTGAATGTCTCAGAAAGATTTAATGCATCTAATTGAAATAATTAGAGACAAATCCTCTAATTTTTACTAAAAGAAACAGAAATTAGAGTAATCAGATTTAAAATACAAATAGACAATCATATTGTTGAATTATTCCATTTGGTTTATCAGACTTTGAATTCTGAAGGCCCATATGAACATCTATTTTTAACATTTGCTGCCTAATTTTTTTTATATTGTAATTCATAACTAAACAACAAAAATTGCATTGTTTTTTGCATATAAAACTGTTCTATTTTTCCAATAGAAAACCAATGGTCAAGAAGTTTTGTTGTCAAATATTTAGCTTTTCATGGACACAACATTAAGGCTATATTTTAAAATAGAAATCTGGTAATTATGATAGAAGAAAGATTTTTTTTTTAAATTATCAGAGCAGCATCTTATATTCTAACAGCAATAATACTCTTGTTTATTTTTTTATTCCAACGATGGAGTTAAAGAGCAGACATCCAGCAAATACAGGCTGACTACCTAAAAATGATCCCTTCATCTAGACCCACCTGTACAAAAATTAAATTCCTTCTAGAAGGGAATGGCCTATTTGCAGTATTGGAAGTATGGAAATAAAATATTTACTTTAGGGATGTAACAAGTTGCAGTTCATTATAACTGATTACTACTTGTTATGAAAAGCAAATTTTGAATTTTTACATGTAAGTATTCACAAAAAAGAGCTTCAATTTATTCACCAGACAAGAAGAAAAATTATATATGGCCTTGGTATCTAAAAAACCTGAGCAACAGCACCAAGCTCCTAGTATTCATGTTAAACTGCTCACACAGTCCACAAAGATTTTCTCATTAAGTTATTCATAGACGTTATCAAGTAAATACTTCTGAATAATGAATAAATTCAAGAATATAAAAACCACCTCATGGACAACCAACAAACAGAAAAATCTAAATTTGTTCAAATAAATTATTCACTGTGAATTATCTGATCAGGTCTAGTCTAGTGCTAAAATATAAGAAATATTTCTCAGAGCATATGTGACTGACAAAAAACCAAAAAACAACCTAAAGCAGATGGAAATGTGTCTGTATCTATGCAGAATATATAAAGCAGACTAGATGAGCGTAAAACGGAAGGTTCCTTATTCCCTTGGTACTAACTTTCATGTCTAATATTAGAAGAAAGAGGTGCTATGGAAGCAGAATAAGCCATAGAATCATAGTCATTTAGCTTTAAAAGGGTTCTTAAGATCATCACATCCAGTCATTAACCCAACACTGTGAAGTCCACCACAAGCGCCACATCTACATGTCTTTTAAATACCTCCAGAGGTGGTGAACCAACTACTTTCATGAGGTGCCTGTTCCAGTGCCTAATCACCCTTTTGGTGAAGAAATTTTTCCTAATACCCATGTCAATAAACTTCAGATAAAATGTTTTAGGATGTTGTCATTCACAGACAAATACCTATTCTCAAAAGAGTAAAGTTTAAGTAAGTGAATTTTATTTGATGAGACAAAAGTAAATCTGTTTGAAATCAATTTGATCTAGTTCAGTATCACAATTATTTAGTTTATTATACTCTTTTGGACATGTAACTGGTAAGCAATGAATGGTTCAAGGAGGACCACCAATGGCATGAAGTTTTCAAGTTAACCTCCCTTCTCAGTCCTAGATATGTATTACGTCTCATTGAATATGCATCCATATTGGTAGAAGAGAGAGTAAAGAACATGCACTGTAGCTGTGATGAATAGAACTTAAGGAAATCTAAGCATTTAGACAGGAAATTGTGACTCTGAAACCTCCTGTTACATATCCCAGGAAGCACCCAAGATCCCTAACGTGACTTTTTTTTTTGTTTTGTTTTTAAGTAGTGGTACACCATGTGCACCCCAAATGGCTTGCCTTGAGAGAACAGAACAGCTCTGCACTTAATTCCTGCTTAAATCAAACCAAAATCCAAAATCAGGCATTCCTCAATTCCCCTCACACTGCTACAGTTTGCTAGGGCTTTGATCTGGAAGATGTTATCAAAGCATACCTAAGACATACCAGCTGTAGTAGACTCTGCATAAACACAATTGCTGCTGCTAATCTTTATATAGTATTCTTTGCTCAGGAAGTGGGAGACCTGAGGGAGAAATATTCTTGCTCTCTACCGATATTTTTAATTAGGTGACCTGGATTCAGCAATGGAGGGTTCGACATCCATTTCTCCCTTCTTCCTGAAGGATAGTCTAATTTATTCAGAATAATGTGAAGTAAAACACCTTTTCTAGAAGTAGCTACACGTGTGGACAACAATTTAGGTGTCACTGAATGGAAAGGGAGAGCTATCAGTTATGTCAAATGCCACAGCCTAGTGATTGAAGTCCTTCCTTACACAAAAGAAAGTCTGGTTTTCCTGTGAGAGCCCAGGATTTTCCCTGGATTTTATTTTGGGACTCTTTCTTTACTCTTTTTTAATTTTGAAAAAGTTGTGCTTGTTTTCCTTCACATCTTCTCAACGTATCAGAAACCTCAAATTTTTAATTCATTTATTTTTTAATATTTTAACACAATTTAAACACATTTAAAGAGAATTCTTGTTGAATGAAAGCCCCCTGACTCCTTTGTGGGAATAGAGAACTCTCTTGCATTGCTTACAGATCCCCTTCTGCCTGATAGACCCACACTGAGCATAATGGGGTGCAGTGGATCATCAGGTTGGATTATTTGGGCCATGCAATGTTTCTACATTCCTCAGCTGTCCTTTTCTTCTCCTTAACACTTCATGGGCTGAATACTTAAACACTTTCTGAGGAGGTGGAGCATTCAAGTTTTCATGACTTCAAGCTGAGGAAGAACCCATGGCATCAATGAAAACAGCACCAGCAGCATTTTGCTTGAGAAGAGAAAGGCACCTTCCCAGTGGACAACAGCTTATGGGCTCCCAGGGAACAGCAGCATGTGTGAGGGATTGATTCTTTGTCTTCACTGCTCCAAAAGTGGTTATCACCAAACATGTCAGACTGCTGACTTCAGATGTTGCCCTACTGACTGCTGTAGATACCACTCTGAAGGGTTTAACTTTAACCTAAAGTTTAGTTATCAGCACAAGGAAGACAATGCTTCTTACTTGCAATAAGGTGCCAGCTTATAAAAAAATAAAATCAAATACATGGCAAGTCTTGTTTCTCCCTCTACAAAATCACAAGCTTTTTGACTTGAAAAAGAATGGTAAACACTACATCTCTAGGCATGCCTCACTTTAGAGATGCTCTTGGCTGGAAGTCAGGCTCAGGATTTACCTTTAGGTAGAATATTTACATGTTCTCAGCCCTATCCAGTAATATGCTAGTCAGTTTAACCTCTTGTGCCTTGAAAAAATAGTCTATTGTGCAACACAAAGAATTCAAATATAAAACTGTCCTGTGCATGACATCTTGTCTGATTATGTTGCATGCAAACCATGTCTGCTTCCAGCCTTGAAAATTTGGGTGAACAGCACAGGAATCTTTTCACAATGTAGGCCTTAGGGTAAGAAGGACATTTTGCCTCTATAATCTTTATATTTAAAGAAGAGTCAGGTTACTTTTCTTGAATTTATTGAAATTTGTTTTGTTTTTGAAGAAGCGACTCTTGACTCTGTGATTTCTTAAGTTTAGTCTCATCTTTCCCTCTCTCTGTTTCCTTTATTCTTTAAGGAAGCAGGGAAAAGAAAGTAAGAACACTCCAGAGTTTTGTTAAGAAGTACAGCTGTAGACCATGGACATGTCACTACAGACACATCTATGGACTTGACAAAGTAAATATAGGTAACCAGATCCTTCCTTCCCCCCCCCACCCCCCCCACCCCGACATCTACAGATTTTTAAACTCTTTTCAACTCTAATTATCATTTTAACTAGCACTGAATGGGCAGTGCAGGTGTACTAAAAGTTCTTTTAAAAAAACCCCAAACTTCTCCAGTTTTCCCCTTTCCTTCTCTGCTTCAGTTTGGGAAAGCAGTAGTGCACTGGTCAGCTCTGAGCTTGTCTCATGAGAGGTCAGGCAACAGCATCAGCAGTTCCTCTCCCCAAGTATTGCTGTGACAAGCTCTTTGTCATTGCAAATGATGGTAGTCTTCTGGTGGGGTGAGTTGATTCCTCACTCCATCTCCTTCAAGGGTTTATCTTGGAGGCCACTTTTAGGAACACAGATTCATGCTTCCTCTAATCATATGAACCCTAGCCAGTCTCTGCTGCAAGGTTAACCTGGTTTGTTTCCTTTTATACAAAAACCTACTTACTAGACGTACTCCTGGAAGAGGCCAGCTGTACTCCAGGAAGTTCTCCTAGCTGCTTATTTATATTCTTTCTTCTCTTCTGTTTTTCTGGTCTCATAAATCTTGTGCTAATTTCTACGCTGACAAACAGATTCAATGGAAGCTGCCGTGTTTGTTCCTTCCTTAGACCAGAGCACTGGATACTCTCTCAAATGGCTGAAGGGTTGGATTTGAACTTCTCCCAGGCAGAAGTAAGTATTGTATCAGACCTTCCCATGAAGTCATGGGGGAGTGATCTAACTACCAGACCCTAAGCCATGAAAAAGAAATATTTATCTTCTTTAATTTGATGTGGTGGGAAGAAGTGGAAGGCTATATTATATGAACTGCTTTCTTGATTTATTGCAGAAACAGAACACTCAGCTCCAGTATCATTAGTTAGTCTCCATTGGACTATGAAATTGTAGCAATTACATTAATTAATGTTGGATAAAAGGCAACCAGACAAAAGAAGAGAACTGAGAAGGCACTTGGAAACTCACTTTACTTTCGTTCTACTGCCAGTGTGAAAAAAGCAAACAAACACAAAAAGGCCCCACTCACAGCCCCACCAGTTTGCTGGTTCTGTTCCTCATCTGAGCACAAACAGGCCCAACCAGGAAGTCTAAGTTTAGCAGCTTGTTAATGTGAGCAATTCTACCAAAGCTGTGACTGCATTAAAACAGAAGTGTTTCTAAACTTAGCAGCTCACAGTGATTAAAACCTGGTGCAATCAGGAGAAGAATCAGCATTATGTCCTGGTGATCCTTATGGGTCCTTTCTAACATGAGACATTCTATGAGAGTATGTGAGAACCTGTACAACACAGCTACTTGCAGGAAGACTTATAGGATCAGGCTTGGAACTGAATCTTCTGCATATCTCCTCACAGTTTTGTAGTCTTTACTAATACTTCTCTCTAAAGCATATGCTGTTCCCCTGTAGTGTATGCTTCTTTATGTGGTTCAGAACAGCTGGTGGCCAGTTGATGGCTACAGATAATTAGCTTTTAATTGTTGCCAGTTATGTTTTCACCTGTTCTACTTATAAATCCTTCCATTGTGTCAAATCCAATTACTACATTTGGATGATTTTCTAAATTGACACAGAATGATAAAAACCCCTTTATCAGAAGGAAATCAGCTCTTTGTGCAGCAGCTTTCCATGAACATGTCAACTTGTGTTAAACAACTACTCCAGTCACACACAGATATATATAAATGGACATAAACCTGGAGAAAATTCACATACTATTTTAAAAAAGTTTACATCAAAACCAAAGCCTTCAGCACTTATCTTTAAATACAAATGCTGTTTCTTTCTACCGTTTTTGTACAATTCTGAGCATACATATTAAAGAGGCAATTTCTTTTCTTTTCTTACAGGATTTGCCAGCTAAGAATCCAACACTGCAGTGAGCTCACAATGACTAGAAGTACTATTGAGTTTCAGTGACTAGGAATACGGTGATGACTCTCCAGATAAGTCTATCGCTGAGAAATGATTAGGCCTGTCTGCAGATCTAAATATACAGTAAGTATTAGAGTACAATTATTCCTCAGTTATAGAGAATATCAGAACCACATCAGAGATGTTAACCATCTAAAATGACCACAGACAATTTGTGTACCTCAAGTTGCAAAAGGACAAAATTGTTGTAGGACTAAAATATAGTCACAGACAAAGTGAGATTTTAGATGAAAATTCTGTAACGTAGTCGTAGCTTACTGGACACTTAATAGGAAAGTTAGTGGGTGTCTTAATTTTGCACAATATGAGTTTTGTAATACTTTAACTTAGCACTGGTAGTGAAGCAGAATTTAAGAGCAAACATCAATAAAGTCAAGTTTTGATTCTGATAAGCTTCTGATAAGCTTCTTAGCAGCATACTCTAAGGTTTGCTGGGATGCTAGAATTACATCCTTTTTTTACATTTTTTTTCTTGTTCTTGCTTTTTATAATCAGAGAAGAACACAGTATTCAGGTTTTATCATAAGCCAAACTCAAAAATCAGAGCTGACCTGGACAGAATTATTGTTTGCTTCGTAGAGAAAATATAGCCTTCTTCAGTAGTGAAAACAAGCCCTTAGAGCATGAAGATGCTCAAGAAAGGGGAAAACAAATAAGACTTTCAGTTCTTATTTTTGTCAACAGAGACCTGCAGTGTCAGATTCTCTAGAAATCCATTAGCTGTAATAATGATTAGAGACTGGTAAATGTACCAAAATTTTGATAACTCATCAGAGTCAGCAATTATTTCTCATTTCTGTGAATTTTGGAAGCTCTCAAATGAAACCTCTCAAAGGTATTTTAGTTTATCTTACACTTTTAAGAATGCTTTTTCTCAATCACAAAGAATATACAGTGAATGCATAAATTACTCAGCAGCATTCAAGAACCAGAATATCCAAACCTAAATCAGGTAAATCACATTAAATTTTATCCAGTCATAACACTGAGTGATTTTCCAATAAACATGTGATTTACTGGGAATAGAAGCATCAAAGCTTATAAAAAGTAGGGTACACCCTCACTGGACTTAAACACATCTGGTGTGTGTGCTGCTGGGACACATGTCCGTAACACTGTGGAGAATCCAGAAGAAGTAAAGAAGCTATTGGGAAGTTACTGCTGATTGCCTTGGTGACTGAGAGGCAGAAGCAGGTCTCTGGGGTTTTTAAGCCTACTTTCTTTGTTGTCACATCAGTTCAGGCTTCTGTTGAGCTTCAGCTCTCTCATGTATTGCTTTGCAACTTGGTCAAATCTGACTGAATCCAAATAGCTTCATGTAAGAGTGTGGGATTAGCTCAAATACTAATCCTAGCATGAACTTCTTCAGTATGTCTTAAACCAGGTGCCTCCTATTCCCCCCTAAAGGGCAGGGGTGTGTCCTCACACTTTATCCATTGCTGATTACCCTCAATGTCAACCATGAAATGTGGCTGCTGGAAAGCAGCTGTCTTGTTTCTAAGGCAGCTGTCCATAACGTGCAAGGATAAATGCTAAGTCCTGCATGCAGGGGCACAGCATTATAGGCTCTTGAGGGGTGTTCACCCATAAAGTACCTTGGCAGGGAAGGACCTGATAAAAAAGAAATTGAATGTGAGCCAGCAATTCTGGCCTTTGTCTATGGAGAAAGTCCAACAGTACACTGGGCTTCATCACACACTGTAGCCAACAGATTGGAGAAAGTGGTTATTCCTCTCTTTTTAGCACTTATGAGACCACCTTTCAAATCCTACCTGCACTTCTGGACTCCCAGTACAAGACTGACAAATTGAATGAGGTCCGGCAGAGGGTCAGAAGGATACTTACGGAGATTGAGCATATAGTATATGAGTAAGCACAGACATGCAGAGACATGGCATATGAAGAGCTGTGAAAATTGAAAGTTTCAGTGGGCATCTAACTTCATAATGGGTAGTTACAGAGTGAGAGTCCCTTGGCAGTGCATGGCAAAGGCTGAAAGGGCAACAGGCACAAGCTGCAGCAAAGAAATTAAAAATGCTTCTCATTGACAGAGATGAAACATTGAAAGCGAGACCCATAGAGGTGGCAAAATATCCATTTTTTGAGGTGCTGTTAAACCAACTGGATACAACCCTGGTCAAGGTTCAGTAAGTTTGACATTGTATCTGCTTTTGAAATAGGTGGCAACAGTGAATTTCCAGAGATCTGGAAATTTCCATTTTCTGCTGAATGTCTTCTCCCTCATGATCAAAGAAGGGCTACCAGGACTCTTCAGGATACCAAGCAGTCCATCTGCATCTGGTGCTTATCATCTGCATCTGGAATTTATGAGATACATGTTTGTGAAGTTAATACCCATGAATGACCTGAGCGAGCCTTCCTGCTGTTGGTGAGGGACTTCTATGGGGAGAAATAATCAAGGAAGGAAGGAGTCAAACTGTTCCTTGACTCGCTCTGTCTTTACATTTGGGGATTTATGTAGTGACCTAGGCTCAAAAGGGGAGACTTTTGTGAAATAAGGGAGTCTGTGCTGTTATACTTCTACTGGAGAGCTTTGGGACACCTGTGGCAGAAGGGTGGGCTGAGGTGTGTGAGCTAGAGGCATGTCATAACGATGTGCGGATGTCATCTAGGAGAGCTGATCAGCTTAAGTTCAGTCTTGCCAAACCATGGTGTGGATGCAAGTTGCATGAATCAGAAACAATCTATGGCCTACTGTATGAAAGCAACTGGATTGAGTCACTGTGCTCAGGAAACAGAAGCTTCAACTGAACCACTGTCAAAGACAAGACAAGACAAAACCAGGCAGCAAAGCACTATTGTTTATCAGCTTATGTATGGAAGTACATGCTTGCAGGGCTTTAATCCTGGAGGTAATAATCTGCCAACAGCTAAAATAGGGAAGAGGATGCTTGCAAACTCGTTAATGGAGGCAACAATCTTTGAACAGCAGACACTGCTGGTAGAGCACTGAATTTAGGTACCTATGTTTTGCAGGAGCAGCTTGTTAGTAGCACTGTCTTATCTTGGATAAGACTTAATCTCAGCTAAACAGCTGTTTGTAGATACTTATCCCAGCAACAATCTCCAGGCACACAGAACTACTGTGCACAGAGGATTTGAGACTCCTTGGGATTCCCAGTGGTGCCTTGGCATCCTTTTAAGTGAGACAGGAGGCTTGAGAGACGTGGTATGCAAAACTGCTGGGATGAGATGTGTAATTAAAGGGTAAGATATGTACTTGGAGTCACAGGAACAAATTGTTGGAAGGATAAGGTCAAGAGTATGGTTTTGGAAGACTGATTTGGAAACAACTGAGGAAAGTAATGGAGTGAGACAATAATGCAGTAAAATATGAGCATTAAGGGGAAAGTAAGGAAATGGATGTGTATGAGTGTGTGGTCTGATAAATGTTTTCAATGAGTTTGAATTTTGTATCTCTACTTAAGGACCAGAGAAAGATTTTAGCAAGAATGGTTGCATTGGTGGCTAAATGGACACATCCAGATTGTAGAAATGTGCTGCAGGCCTCCCTGTGCCCAAGGCAGCATTAAAATGAGAGCACAGGACAAATATAGTGATTACTCTAGCTAGCAAGCAATCTGCTTACACAAGAAAAATCACAAAATCTGGACCTGAGAAGAAAGATAGTTTTGTAGATCAGCACTGGAGTAGAATGTCAAAGATCTGGATTCCATAAAAGGCCTATATTACTTTGGGAAAATTATTCACTTATTTTTGCAGCTTAGTTTTCTATCCCCAAGTAGTAGAAATAATATATAATAAAAGAAAATTATGTTGTTGTATTGGGGTTTTTTTTCTCTTTGGGGCATAACTTTCTGCACAAAAGCAGTACTTCCGTGAGTGCAGGATTCAAGTTTTGGATTAAAAATTCTTCAAAGTAGAAGTCGTTCAGCAGTGAACAAAATGAGGCTTTGATTTTACTTGGGACCTCCAGACATTATCACAATAGAATTGTAAGGCCTTGTCCTGGCTTGCTGGAGGAACCACAGTGATTCTTGTGACTCCACAAAGCAGTGGCACAGACTGTTGCCTCCCTTCTAAACTGCAGTGAGAAAAAAGACTTGTGTATTCTATTTTCAGCTCTTCACTGGTTTGCTGTATGTCTGTAATTGCAACAGAACACCCTACCACAGAGAACATGAATGAGCTCAAAAGGATTACTTAAGGGTAGCTCAGAAAAATATCCCAATAAAATTAAAACCCTTCCATAAAATCTTGTGTAAAATCCTATGGGAAAAGAGAAAATTATAGTGGAGTGGGTCTCCTGTCTCCTTACTTTATAAAAAGCAAATTATGGAGAAGAAATGTTTTATTGTGAATGGGAGAGTCCCCTGGACTTGCTGCTTCAGCAGTGGTTGCAGAGGATTGCAGCCCTAGATCATAGGAACAAGCTCCAAAGGAAAGCAATTAATAGCCTCAAACAGCACCATATGAGCACAAGTACACAGACTACATTTGTGCCATGCCGAGTTAGCAGACACACAAGTTAACTATCAGTGCACTAACTCTAGACCCAGTAGCTGTATACTTCAATCACTAACTACAGCACTGTGCTGAGGCTAAATGAGGCACAGAGCTGGGCACACCTTATCTCTTTACACTGTGCTATGCTTTGAAGATGTTTCAATAATTACCTTCCATGGAGCTCTGCAGTGTTGCTATCCCTGGTGGTGTCTAGGAAAATATTAGAAGATGTAAAGCCAAAAGGACGTGAAATGTATCCTATACTAATAAGGCAGGGAAGGTTAGGTTGATTTTTATAAGTACTAATTTTAGGCCCAGATTTTCACAAGATGTGGGTGCATCAGCATTTTGGCTTTGCAGCTTGAGTCTTCTTTAGAGCTTTTCCCTGAAGAGCAACCAGCTTGAGCATTCAAACTGGGCATGTTCAGTTTAGACACTTGAAATTGCTGATCAACTTGAAAGTCTTGGTCTAGCTGAGCTTTTATAGAGTTTTTTAAAAAGCTGTGAATAATAACTTATGTATGTGCATGTATTTTAAATAAAGCATTCCTCAAGCATCCTTTCAATGACTTGAGTTTATGATCCACAAATCCTGTATTACAGAAGAAGCATATCAAGATTTTGGAGCTCACTTATCTTTACATTCCTCAGCTTTCTCAGACATAAAATACAGAAAGTAATACCTCATAAGGTGTGCCATAATCTGCTAGCATTGTACACAGTCCCACTTGAGAATTTCTAGTGTCTAGTGATAAAGGTCAATACTTCATGTTACTAAAATATTACATAAAATGATAAAGATTAAATACATAGTATAAAATAGCACTTGTCTGTGAGCCTTGGAGCAGTTTCTTTTTCATAATATTCAGTTCAAAATGTACAGGCAGGCAGGCAGATATGCTGTTTCTCAGTAGAATCTATGAACCGTAAAAGGATGTTTCCTTGAAATTGTCTTTTGTTCATGCAGTGGCCAGCTTTTATTACACAGGCTAGATTATTCTTTTTTTTCAGTCCTATAATGCTCTTCATACCTATTTCTCAGCAATTCACACACCTCCAACTCACCTCAGTGCTGAGTCAACACGCAAGTCATGTAGTGTGTCTCTTAATTGGTTGATGGTTTCCTGAAACATGCACTTTTGTGTTTGTGGAGAAACAGTCTTATTAAGTAATTATGCATGCTTAAAATCAGAACCCTCCAAAGAGAGATGTGAATTCTGATGCTGTATTCTTGTTTCTATAGGCTGATATTCTAGATCCTCAGTGAGTGGCCAAAGGCAGGTGAATGTATGACAATATGAGGTATTTCGGCAGGGGAAGGGAAAAGACTGTGAAACAGCTGGTCAATCTATACTCTGGAGTCTCATTTGTGTTCCACTAAGAATACAATCCCATATTGTTGAGATCATGAGATAAGATAAACCCAAGTGTAATTTCTGGCCCAGGTGCAAAATTTCAGGACCCACGGCCCTAGATGTTAGCACATGCCTCTAGGGATGAGGAGCTTCATGCTGCATGTACAGTGAGACTGTACCTGTGCAGCCAGTGTGCAGCGCTGGGTCTGTCTGCGAGAGTCTCCCCTCATGTGATACCACTACTGAGGCATACAGGCTGTATGGTGCATGGGCATGAGCAAAACTTGTCTCAAACTTGCATCTGAATGGAGGTCAGTTTGGTCTTTACTATGTCCCACAAGTGCAATAAAGCCAGAGAGACCTGTTTGCAAGATCAGGTTATAGGATCTCTTTTTTCTACCTGTAATTATGACTATCTTGTTCCAGTCCAATACCACTGACAGACACAGTGGCTGTTCCCTAGAAATACAGAGGTACTTAGCAGTATATTAACTGGGATGAGACTTTATAAAGGAGAAGAAGAAATCTAAAGCATGCAGGGGCAATTATATCAAAAGCTCACAAGGACTGCAACCTTCTGGTTTGTCAATTGTTTGTGAAAGGAAAAGTCTTGTGTGGTTAAAAGTAAGAACCATAACATGACATTTCACTTAATGTGGGTGACTTTTGATACCACCTTTTTGCTCATATACTAGTCCAGCCTTCCATGTACTCCGAGTTAAACAGATCTTGCCCAACCCAGTCTTTTAAAGGTGGGAAAATATGTTTTGTGTTTGCTGAAGTTACTTTAGTCTCTACACCTGTAGATCACATTACTTCCTAATAATGAAAGCATTAAGGATGCTGTCTAACCTAGGAAGGCAAGATAGCAACCACTAACAATTCTATGTTAGCTAGGAATTAATGGCAAATATTCAGTGGGAATGGAGACAGTGGTGATGTTGACAGCAGCTGGAAGACTCCTCCAGACTTAGTTAAAAGTAGACCGAGGCAAGAACACATCTGGGAAGAAGAGCTGGAAAGTGCATGGGCAAGTCATCTGGGTAATGGAAATTATATCTGAGGACTAACTTCTCATCCTGAAACAGACTCAAATTTTAAGCATGTTAAGCCAAAAAGTAAGGAGTTGCCAAATTTGAAATAAAAATCACCTAATCCTGGAAAAGTTGATTTGACTATTTATTTTATTTTATTGCTGAAGATGTATTTATGGTGACAGAACAGGCATAATGCACAGGCATCAAAGGTCCTGCAGTGAATCCTCAGAGGGTGGTTGGAGTACTGTCATATTTGGATGTTGTCTGCAAACCTAGAAAAGCCTAAGGCTCTAGAATCTGGTCAGTGACTGGTGAGTTGGAGGTGACTACAGGAGACTCAACCAACAGGTGAATTACAGGCAGCAGGATCCCTAGGATCTATCCCATACCTCATTGAGTACCTTATGTTTACTACGTCTCAGGTTGAACTTTAAGAAATTTTTATTTGCGCTGTCACAAACATTGCTTAATAGTCACTGATTTATCCTTTGTTGTCTATTACTCCCATTAGGTAAGATTTATAAATAACTCTTGCTTTATATTCTTCTTTTCCTACATCATCCTTGCCCATCAAAGCAGCTAACACACCCATATTATTTTTATGTAATTAAGTTTTCCATTTTAATTTCAGTGACCTCCCTCAGATTGGCCTTCTCCCACAGGCAAAGTGATTATAAGGCAGACAGTGCTACCTCAGCATAATATTATTTAGATGTGGTCACTAAACAACCCCCCAGATACTCACCTCAGCTCTACTCAGCATCCAAATTCAGAGTAATCATGAAACAGTATCAATGTAGCCATTCAAATCTGCTAGTACAAAAATCTGAGGTGGGTTCACTAAAGATCTGAGCCCCAATCCATGGAATAAAGAATACTTTATTTTTCACTTATAAAATAGTACATGGACTATTATGAAACACTTCTCATTCTCTCATCTGTGTGATTTCCCAGGGTTTTTGCCACCTGTGTCAGGTGAGCCAGGAATTGCAACTCTACCCTTGGTGAACAATTGGTGGATGTTGCTGAAGCCCTGGTACTGCCCACTTCACATAGCTGTTTTTAGGGATGTTTGGGATCATGGAAGCCTGCGTTTCCTTCAATTCTCTTTTACCATTCCAGGTCTTCCTGTGTAAGGGAATATCTAGTCTTGGATCTCATATCAGCGTTGTTTGCAGTAGTGCATACCCCAAACACAATGGCACAGTCTTCTTATGGCATGTTGACTGCTGTCAAATACAGCCTTTCTTACAGACTCTGAGATTATAACCACCTAAAATCAGTATCACTTCTTAAGTATTACATTCTGTCCCTTGTTAACAGAGATTAGCATCCTTCTTTTTTCTTCCCTTACATCCTCCCAAAGGGTGGCAGCCCTGGCATGAAGTTTTCAACATTTTTTTCCATAAATAATCTTCCCAGATAAATCTTTTCCACAGCCTCCATGGTTCTTTTTTAGCGTATTTTTCCCAGAGGAGCACAGCAAACTTTATTAATGTTTCTAAACACAGTTGTTTTGTATTCAGATAGTCTTTCCATACAGTCAGTATTGCAATATATTTCATTTAGTGTGTAGTGGCAGTGCAGAGGCAGAAAGGATGTTGTTCACAGTCTGCATCCCTTCCTATAACTGTAGTCAGTCAGACTTATGTTTCTAGAGCTTTTAGCAGCTAACTAGGTCAGTGGGGCCCTCAACATCAAAGCTTCTCTTTAGACACTGTAAATCGCATGCTTTTATACTATTCCTACTGTACACTGTGTTCTTCTGTAATTACAAATGTATGTTTCCCATCACCACAAAGACTTCACATTGCTCAAAGGAAATCTCTCTTCAAAGGCTTAAGCTGTTGAAGGGCAGGCCCCCTTCTGAGAGCTACCATTGCTTCGGGTGATTCCTTCTTTAACTCATCCACAGTAGAACCACCAGTCAATCCAACTGGCCTGCATCACTCCGTGTCTGAACTGGCCTCAGGGTTGCATTTCAGCTTTGGAAAATGGCATTGCAAAATTTAAAAATAAAGACTTAAAAAAAAAAAAAAAAAAAAAGAGAGAGAAAAAGCAATGAACTCCTGTACTCATACTCATCTAGTCCCAAAAGCATGAGACCTGAGCTACTTGCTGTTCTTCATCAGTTCAATGATAAGAGAACACACGGCATTTTCATTTGCTAGCTGAAGAAAGTGATAATTAATATTAAGCGTCCTCTTCTATTAAGTGATAATTAAGATAGAAGGAAAAAAGCAAACCCAAACTTAGAAAAAGACAGAAAGGAAAATATAGAGAAAAAATGGGGGGTTAAAATTCTTTTTATGAAAACATACACATGTGTATACACATATAGAAATACATGTATAATGACATACATATGTATGTAGCTAAAATAAAAACTCTGAAAACATTCCCTTCTATGATAGCACTCAATACCACAAGTAATTCCATTGAAGCTAATGTTTTCTTTTGAGTAATGACTTACTCATGACAGCAAGCGCTAATAAATATTTGCAGGATTGGGCCTGAAAATTAAGGTGTATTCAATGCTAACACTTGAAACTCATACTTGAAAAGCATTCATGAATTAAGATAATTAATCATATGGTAGTAGCTACACACTATATTAGTTTTATAACTAATTATATATGAAAACAAGGAGTTATCTGCCTTACATTCTTTACAAAATTGGGGGTATGGGTTGCTAAGGTAACAGAGGAATGTTATGACACATCAACGAGCCAGTTTTTCGGGTTCTTTGTAAGCATCCGAACCCTGACTACTCTGCTTCTCAGTTACCTTCCCTTTGTCCTACAACAGGGCTCCCCCCAGCTAAAGTATCTCTACTGTACACTCTCTCCCCATTTTAAATACAAAATGTGTTTTTCTATTTTTTTGTCTGTTCCAATTGTTTCTTAGATTTTACTACTGCTGCTGGCATCTGAAGAATCCTTGACATAATTCAGTTGATGTCAAAAGATGTTCTCCAAATATAGAGGGTTTGTCTGTATTAAAATATCAGACAAATATGATTAGACATGTATAAATATATTATCATTATTATAACAGGGCCATTCCTGGGGATGAAATCTGCATTCCAAAAAAGAAATATACAAGGAAGAAAAAGCATTCTTATTCTGGATAAAGAATGTCTTCACCAGGAAGATATTATACATTATGATAATAACATTTAAATGAATTTAAAAATTCAGAGCAAGCAAGTCTCCCTTATTTTTGGGGCAGATTTTGGATTTACATGAGCTATAGGGGTGGAGGGATAACTTGTGAACTCTGTCTTCGAAAGCTGAAAGGGTCAGCCTAATGGAAGTTAGTTGTGTGTCACAGTTTATCAAGGTGGCATGCTTTTCTTTATAACCTTGTAAAAAGCACCATTGAAGCGTAAGCTACCATTGACTGCTACTTACAGGAACAGAAGTAACTGGCTGTGTATTGACAATTGCTTTCTACAGGAGAACATCACTGGCTGACTTTCCTCAATTAGTCGAAAAGGAAGGTAACAATACCAGCTTTTTTCTTTTTATTCTTCATTTCAGAAAGTTTGATAATAGCTCCATTCCCTCCCTTTTCCAGACTTGTTTTATTCTGACTGTGCAAGTGACAAGCACTTCGCCAGAGGTACCTCTTCCATGGCATCTGTGTGGGAAACCACCTTTATTGTTTGCATTGCAGGAGCACTCTGGAGTTCGTCAGAAACCAAGTCATAGTGCAAAATGCTGTACAACTTTGTCAATCAGAATGCCCACTCCCTGAAGATTTCTGGCCTAAACTCAAGATTCTGACTGTACCTCACACATACAAATAATAATAATAAAGAATTTTCTACTGATACTAAATTTGGTTCAAAAGATCTAGATACACATTTCTATACTTTCTGTGTAAGAATATTTTGAGAATGGGAATTTTCCCTGACCCCTTAAACTCCAACAAAATAGAGCAACAGAGGGTCATAGTTTTCAACACTTTTTTTAAATCATCATGGGTATTATAAAGCCGCTGTGTCAGATAATAGATTTTAAACCCACATTCATATACTGCAAGTGTAATGTCTCTGTACATCTTCAGTATAGCTCTGAATATAGCTTACACAATTTCAAACAGTTTATGTGGAAGACTCTTGTGAATGCACTCCTGTTAACTCAGAACAAAGTTTAATAAGTGAAAACAGCATGGGAAGAATGAATGGAAACCTCCTCTCTGCTTTCTGCTTCCTGCTTCTATTTTTCTTTTGATTCAATAAGAGCTGAGTAAGCCCCTCATGCAGAATCTCGGGACAATTCTTTGACTCTAGAGACATTAGTTTTATATCTTTCTGTTTCTCTGGCTTTTTACCCTGCTTTATTTCCAGATGGTATTAAAAGAAATTCTGGGGAATGGTCCTGGTATTTTTGATAATGTTTACTTTATTTAAAAAATGTCCATAACTGATCATGTCTGGGACCAAAAACATCTCAGTTTTGTGGGAAGAAAGATGTTTCATAGTTTATGATGTTTGGATTAAAAAGTACAAGACTCAGTTGCATAGAGTCTCCAATTATACTTCTGCTCAACAGAATCCTTGCAAGAAGATATATGCAAATTAGAAGAGGAATTTCATCTTTAACTTATTAGTTTTCCATAGAGAAACCACATGGCTGGACATTAAAGCACAACTCTATCATTCAGTACAGTCTGTGCTTTCATTTTTTTCTGAATTAGAGCAGAGAGCAAACTCTATTCTATGTGTGTTCTGATTTTAATAACATAAGAAAAAGAACTTAAAATTAATTGAAGTCAATAGGAAAAAATCAGAGACCACAATCAGGTTCCAAATATTGTATTTTGGTTTTTGCAGCTTTTCTCACAGGGAGTTTTTTTTCCACTGCAGCATGAATACTATTACTATACTTTTTTTTACCATAATAAAGGCTGAAAAAAGAGAAACGTTATAAGATCACCGATAGTGACAAGTGATAAAACTCTTAATTACAAGTTCTTTGGACATTTATTGTTCTTTTTAAATCAAAATGTCATAAAACGTGAAGCCCATTCTTGTATGACCAGTTGAGTGTCTAGACAGCAAAAAACCACACTAAATGTGTGAACATAAGTAAGTGATTCAAGTTTGATTATCTGATTTTTGGTAAGGGGGCCAATGGACTTATTGATTTCAGAAAAGATTGTTATTCAAGAAATCATTACCTACCTGCTGTGGGTTTTTCTCTCATCTAGTATATATTCTAATATTTGAACATGACCTATTGTCCTTTTGTGTAGCAGAACTTGTTTGTTGGGTGTTTTGGTTTTTTTAACACAAAAAACCCCTTTGTTTTCATCAAGGTGCTCTTACTCAAGATCCCATCTACAGTTGGTACTTGAGCTACTGTCATTACTGGATTGCAATACAGCAGTACCCTAGAGCATCTCCCATATGTTTAATAGTACCTGTCTGGCATGTAATTTCATGAAATCCTGTGGTAGCTGTATTAGTCATTTCAGCATACTGTCATTCTGATGGTAAAGTATGTGATTCAGGCAGTCCTGCTAAATGCACATAATCAAGGTCAACATCTCAAAAAGCATGTCAAAGTCTTCCCATACAGGAAAATAAATTTCACTAGTAGGTAAGAAATTTATTCTGAAAGCTTTTGAGGTGGGCAGTTGTTTGCTTTTAACTACATCCATAATTTTGCACTTCTATATATTCAACAAATTGTCAAAAAAAAAAAAGCATAAGAAAGTTAGTTTAGTGGATAACCTAGATAAAATATGTTTGCCTAGGACTTTGTAAAACTCTTTTTGAGTACTGGCTTTTTCTGAGCTGTTTAAGTCCATGGGCATGCTGAGGGAAGTGCAGAAGAGACATCTTCCAGCTCCTCATCAGACAGAAGTCCTCTGGACAGAAAGCATCTGTCATCCAAGTAGAGAAATGCTGCTCACTTGAGACTTCATATTCACGCCCTGATGGGATGAGTAAACCTGGGAGACAAAGGGCAGGAAGACTAGGCCTGTGTTTGTAAACTGTGAGCCATGTGCTGTTTCTTCTGTGGGAACACTCTCCTGGTATGTTTGTTTGTTTGCTGTATTTTATTTGTTTTTCTGTTTGCATTGTAAATCAGATTGACTTACTAAAATGCCAACAAACTCAGCCTAATGCTCATGCCAATGTAATGCATCTGTGCCAAGAACATATGAAAGGGCACTAGAACATATACTTGTATCCAGTCAACAGATGTACAGAGAGAGAGCTGAAAAACCGACTCGGTGAGCAGTACACTCATGTACAAAAGTGCTGATTCATTACACTGCCAGTGAGGCAACGGTGAGAAAAGCCAACCACCATGCACAGGTCCAACAGTTATCACCACTGCTCGCCCACAGATACAAATCCTCGGATTTCAGGCAACACTGGTTTGTTGCAGTTACTGTTTAAATAAATATCTTGTGTGCTGTAGCAAAATGCAGTCTTGCATTGATGCAAAAAATACATTTAAATCTTTCTCTCTATTGAGCTCTTGACAAATATGTAGAAAAAGAACATCACAGCGGTGGTGCCATGTCTATTCTTGCTGGGCCTTGTTAGCTCCAGTGCAGGACCACAGAACCGGCATCTCTTAGGCAGCTGGGGAAAACAGATGCATTTAATCGGCATCTCTCATCAGTATGTAGCCATCCAGACATAATGTGCCTGCTCTGTGTGTGCACCGGTGAATAAGAAACAACTGAAAGGTTAAGGAAACTGTTAACCCTCAGCATTTCTCTGTGACATTCACAAATCCTTGGGGGATATTGTTGACAAATGACCAATACACCAGTAACCTCCTTGAACACAAGATTTATTGAAACATGGAGAAAAATAACACAATGACGAAGAAATGGCTTTATGCTTTTTAAATGCCAAGGAACGTGGTAAAAAAAAAAAAAAAATTAAAAATAAGGAATGGTTTGCATGAACAGCTCTAGAAAACATATCTCTTTCCGGCCAAACTATTATTATGGCTTCCTGCATAGATATTTTCCGTTCTTGTATTCCCAGGGTGTTTTGCAAGTCCTCTTGTTTGAGTCAGTGAGCTTGCCCTGGCGTGCCTCCCCTGGCTGGTCGCACACCTCTGGGCACTCAGAGTCAAAAAAACATATCAGGGTGAGGTTATTTGAATATTTGCATGAAGAACTGTACTCTGTTAAAAGAGAAACTGATGCAATTAATGACTCCTAAGCATATTTTGGAACCTTCTTTAGCCTTCTGAACCAGTCAAAGCTCCAGTAATATCCATCTCATTAGATAAAACCCAGGTATAAGTTGTTCATTTGAAGGATTATTCTTTTCTGTGGGAACCATTTAAACCTCTATCTTATCTGCTGAACACTGTTGCAACCAATATACCAGCCTCATAAAATGTGTTTTATTGATTAGTCTTTGTGTGAAACATGAATTATTGACAAACACAGACCTCCATCGGATTCCCAAATGCCATTTTTTGCCATTTGAAGCACATTGCTGAATCACATTTTGTTGACTATGAAACAAATGAGACTGAGTACGTGTACACATCTGTGTATGTGTGTGTGTATGTGTGGCTCTATTAGAGATGTCTGTCCTGTTATCTGTCACATTAAATTACTTTTCATTCTCCAACTATTTACCCACCTTCTGTTCACTGCTAAAATGAAAGCATGCCGTCCGAGTTCTCTCACTTCTGGCACCTCATTGACAATATTAAGGACACAAGAACAAGTATTAAAAAAGTTAGGAAATTCCAACAATATTAACTCAGCCCCATCTATATCCTGTGTATTTTTTGGCACATAGGAATAACAAAGAGTAATACAGTGGGGCCATTAAACTGGACATTCCCCACCTGCAGTAGTAAAATTTACCAGACTATTTAACGTATTTCCCATTCTAAGTAAAAGGTGCACTACAGGCATAGTCATAAAGGTAATTACATTGGAGCAGAAAGTCAATAGCTTTAATGATGCCAACTGCAAGATTTACTTTTAGTGAGGAAAAAAAATGAAATTACAACTATGTGCAATGTAGTAGATTGTGCTTCATTCAGTTTTCTCTAAAACACAATAAAAGCAATTTTTCTAAAAAAGGAAAGGGTGAAAATAGCAGTTTTGAGATTACATGTTTTGAGAGCTCTGCATTGTTTATTACAGTTCAACCTGAGCATTAGAAACAGACAGCTTTTATTGATATGCACAGATAATACACTCTATTCAAATGTACCTGGACATAGTGTAACCTAAGGGGATATTTAATAGATTGGTCCATTATGCATTCTTTACGTGTGTGTTCCTTAGTTTTGGCTTCCAGGCCAATGAGCTGCTATCATTTTGGATCTCTTCCAGTATCTGGTTGTTACTATATACTATTTTTGTTCTAACTCTGTCCAGGAAGGCAAAAATGTTTCCTTGCAGCAGTCAAAAGCAGCAGACCACAATTCTGCTGAGTGTAGACAGAATGTTTGAAAAAGTTATAGCTTTATAGCTTTAAGAAGTTGTGTGTATGTTTGTGTGTGTGTGTGTGTGTGTGTGTGAGGAAAGGAGATAGTGGTAAATCTGCAGCATTACAGACTATGAAATGCTCTCTAGAGCTGCAGTGAATGTTTTCTTTAACTGTAGCTATTTTCACTACTTGAAGCTAAGTTTTGAAAATCAGATTAAAGGAAACTCTAGATCTCAAACCAATATTAAGGTATGGTTATTCAGTTTCACCTAGAATCCTGAAAATGTAATGATATTGATAACAGTAATTAAATAATTTGCTGACACTTTAATTTCATGGTAGTACCTGTGGTACTTGTTAGCAAATTTTTAACACATTAGTTTAAAAAAATACAGCCCTGTAATAGAAAAAAGAAAATTAGGACAAGAGAACATGGAGAACGGAAAGTAACAAAAAAGGAGGCTCATGAAAATAGCAGAGGGAAAAAAAACAATTGTAGAACAGCAATGCTCGCAACATGGATTGCAAGGTAGTTTTAGTCTTCCTGTACTGTGGACGAAAACTAACTAAGGCAGCACCCTTTCTGCTCTGTTGTGCATGTCTCCTATCAATGTCTGGTTTAAGTCCATTCAAACAACCTAGAGGGAACTTCTGCACCTCACTAGGAGTTGAGTATATCCATGGGTGGCTGAGTACTTAAAAGTGAATCTGAGTATCACAGCTCTCAAATCTTGTATTTCTAGCCTCTGGACATAGTCAATTGTAGGAACACTATTAACAGTTAGAAATATAGATGAAGAAACAGCTTGATTTTGTTGATGTGATCATTCATTTCTGTATTCTGCCTTAACCAATAGGCCCATTATTAACCTGGTAGACATTTTAGATTGGGTTTGCTTTTAGCTTCATTCTTTTCACTGATTCATCCTTCTTATTAGTTACAACTATAAAAGAGAAACCAAAATATGCTAATTTGCTCAAGAAACAAATAGTTCATGTAAATTAAAGTATACTGGAACATAGGGACAATTTTGATAAATAAATTAGAATAAATGAGATATTTCTGCAATTTTTTTACCTAAAGCATTTATCTCTGTCAGAACTAGTTTCCCTGGAATATTGACACACATGTAGAAAACAAAAGAGCTTTGCTGTGATCACTCAGAAATTGTTAAAATACAGTTTATTGCTAAGTGTAGTAAGTAGCACAAGAAAAGGAATAGCTAAGATGCCCAGAACACAGAAGCCATCTGGGGTCACACTAACCCATGCTACCACTCCAGATCCTAAGTGAAAACTGTGATCCAGCATCTCTTGTGAAAGTAGTCCTTAAGCCTTGCATCATCAGAGTCTTCTGCTCTTCAGTATGGCTCTGGGGCTGGGGAAGGCTGTGTTCCAACTCTGACCAGCAGTGCTGTGTCTGCAGGTTCCCACAATGTGGGCAATCTCACCGCAACTCTGAATCCACGTCTCACTGGGGTCCCCTGAGTAGTCCCCATTGCTACATCACTGATGCATCTCTGCCACCTCTACAAAGAGCACCTGAAGTCCCCCGACCGCTCCCTTTCAGTTGGCACTTAAAGCCTGACCTGCGTGCACTGTAATCATCTAATGACTCCACCTTGGTAACCTACCTTTCACTGCCCTTCAGCATCCACACTAGTCCTACTGCATAAGCTTAATTAGAGGAGTTTGTACTCATGAAACCAGCTGAGAGAGTTGCAGGAAGCTCAGCAGAGGTCACACCAAGGGTACAATAAGCTGAGGTGACAGCTATGGCCTAGAGTCAAATTAGACTGCACCTCAATAGACTCAAGTTCACTTCTTTTCTATGTCACAGGGACTCTCAGGATCAGTAACTGGTATGTCTCAGACATTCTCCCATATATGGGGAACATGACCAAGTGCTAATGGCTGCCACTGTGAACCTCAGGTCCCTTTTTTCCATTTTGTCACTAGTCTTCCATCCCTCTCATGCAATCATGAAACTCTTTTTTTGTCCAAATAAGGGATGCCAACTATGGGCTATGAGTTTCAGGATATGCATATTCACCTTCATGTTCTGTGTGACAAGCCAGCACTGGCTCAGAAAAGGAGCATTCTTGTTTCCATATTCCCCCAGCTTACTCTCTGTCCCATGCTTCCAAGAATGATCAATATCTCATAGGAAATGGTTATTCCAGATTCATGGCGCAGAGGTTCAGAGTTGTTAAGTGTGGAGCCAGTACATGGTCAGATTTTGGAGCTGAGCTCCATGTTAGTTGCCATTGTTATTCTGGTAATTACTCTGCTAAGGTAGAACTAGTAAGTCAGCTGAGGCTACAATTGCCACAGAGCTCCTGCAAGGCCATCTACTGATTGGACTATCCAATGTCTTTGCTACTGGAGGTGTCTCAGGCATGCTGACAGCATTCACAAGCAATGGTTTACCCAGCTGGGCCAAGTCCATTGGTGAAACGAATATTAATTCACTGACATTTTGGTCCAGATTCCTACATTATCTCACCAATGTGTCATCTGGGAATGACCTGCCTTTTAAAAAGAGGCATAACCCAAGTTCAGTAGATGGTTTCCTGCACCAGAGGTAGAACACAGATAGGGACATTTGCAATCTGTTAAGGAATTAGTATGGACTTTTTAACAGAATACTGAGTTGGGGAACCAGACCCTCATTGTGAAAACAAAAATTAATTTTCTCCTAGTCCAAATCAATCATTATTCAGATAAACAGTACAAATAAGATTGATTTTCCTCAAAGAAGAGGACAATTGACATGGAGTAAAGCTAGAAAGCCACTCTACATCTAATAGGACTCAAGGGACTGTGCCCCATTCCAAGATAAGGAGAACAACAAGAAATAATCCAAATGAAGATTTACATGCAAACTGTCCCTCCTGCTGGGACAAACTGTGTTAGTCAGATCCCAAAGTTAGAAGTTATTTCCATAAGGGCCACCCTTGACTTACCGAATAGCCTTTGAAGACCAGATAGAGAAACTGTATGAACTGTAAAAAGCTGATAAAGACATTAACTTCTTCCAGATATCTCCAAGTTTACCAAACCACAAGTCTCTGATGTTTTCTCCCGAGTTCCTAATTTGTGTGTCTACTGTCCACTGCACTTAGTTCCCGGCTCAGTAAAAATCTGCTAATAGGATTGTGTCAACCAGGAAAAATAGTTAGAATAAGTAAATCCACCTCTTCCTTCTTTTGTGTAAAATGCAGATTTGTTGGTTCTATGCAACTGTTACTAGGAGCTGGGGGGTCCATGTGAGGCAGCATTTTGACAATCCACTGTGGCACACATCATCTGGAATGTGAGCATCAGTGGCTGAGCCTGCAGGACTGGAGAGCAGTGTGGCAATGTTGCAGTGGGTCTCAGACCTTATAATACAGTTAAAAATTCACTGTTTCTCTTTCAGTCTTAGTACTGCATTTGCAAAGTGGAAAGACCCACATGATTGTCAGTAGGACTGATGTTTCTTAGTCACTTTTGACAATTCCTCTCAGGGAGATTGGGCATCTTAGAGCACAGTAGTTACAGCTCATGCTTTAGAAACAGTATTGGTTTGGATTTTCTTTATACCAAAACCAAGATCTTCTCTAACTCTGTTTTACTTTGTTTGATGTAAAAGTTTTCATTTACTTTGTCCATTTCTTTTCTGTCCCAAATGTCTCAAGGAGAGGTGTTTGCCATTTGCTGCACTCTTCAACAAAAAATCTCCCAAATAAGGAGATTTTTCCTGCTTTCAAAGCAGAATGCATCAGTTCCAGGACACATCAGCCTTTCCCTGTCTTGTACTGCACTACATCTTGCTCACTGCTTCAGCCTCTTCTCCCTCCTTTCACTCAAAAATAGTTGAGACAGACAGTACCTCTGTGTTTGGTGGCTACCTTATATACTGTTAGTACTATCTCCTATCTTTGTAAAGAGGAAAAACAAGGATACAAACAATACAGTAGTGATTTTTTTAATTTTTTTTTTTTTTTAATATTCCTCATGTATATCCTGCTCCTAGCATTGGTGAAGTGGCTACATCATTTATCCCTGCTCTGCCATGGATAGAGTACTCCAGTTCCCTCAGTGCTTTCCACATAGCATCCCCCTTCAAGCTTCAACTGGCCATTTGTCCTCTAATACCCACTCCTACTTCATAGGGAAAGGATTACTTTCAACAGCAATTTAGCATACTCTTCTCTTTCTTTATCTCTGTCTCTCTTCAGAGAACTGACAACTGAATCATCCTTTACACGAGGGATAAAAATAATTATGGAAGGGCTAGGAAGCATCATGAGTTTCAACTTGCAGAGTTTCTGTTGGGTTTGCCCATGAAGGGGCGGAGGAGGGAGGACAGGGTGTGGTTTTACCCGTAAGCTAAAAATACAAAAGGCAAACAGTGGTTCCAATAAGTGTAAACTACACATTGTACCCAGTGTTATTATTCTGTATTGGTTTACAACCTACCTTTCATGAGGATATGATAGTGATGACTTCACTTCACCCATCACTAATACCGTGGGAATCGGTAACCATTTTACTGATGGCAAAGATAATTTGGGTCCAAGTAGAAAAGAGAAATTACTTATCCAGCCAAAAAGAATGGGGTTCTTACTACTTCAGGACAAGATTAAAGCCTGGAATTGGAATCAAATCTTTGTGGTCAGGGAGAATCTGGACACAGCCATGACTGAAAGGCAAAGAAGCAGACAGCGTGGCCCAGCAGGTGCCAACCAGCCTGCTGGCTTAGGCTGAGCTGCAGACTTGGCAAGAACTTCAAGGGCTCAGGAGTAGGAGGAAGACAAAAGTCCAGACCTGGGGTGAGAGCTGTCAGAAGGAGCCTGAGAATCTCTCTAAGGGTGGGAGAGGAAGCTAAGGTGAAGAGATTGTCTTGGGGTGGAGACTGCCACTGTGGGAGACATGTCCATTCTCCAGGAATTAGCACGGGTATTTTGAACTAGGACAATTAGTCCTTGGGAATGCATGTTTCACTGTTGTTAATTCCATTGCTTGGTTTTTACAGATAGGGACAAGAAATATTTACCTCAATTTGTTTTTAACAGTGCTGTGTATGTCTTTGATGACTAGATAAACTTGATAAGATAGGAAACAGAAAGTATCAGATTAGATTGAGCAAAAATTAAAAATAAAACCAAACCAAAACAAAAAGCTCACAGCTATATATTTAAGAACTCTCTGCTATATTGCATATTTTTTTAGAGCTAACCAATGTCAACTTTCAGTCCCATACTGCCCTGTACTGAGTTTTTCTGAAATCTGATACTTTATGGATTTAAAAAAGTAACAGGGTAGACAAAAAAGGTATTATGTTGTTTTACACATTACTTTTAGGAAGATCTTCCTTCTGTAAGGAACCTTATAATTAAACTGAACAAATAGTCCTATTGTGAGAGACCTAAACAATTTTTTTAAGTATTATTTTCTGTCTCTTCAATTAGTCCAGACTGTTGTCATCAAGACGATCTTTCCTACATGGTCCTCTGACTATGTCATCTCTCTTTTTATAGTCTCTGAGTCACTTAACTCAATCTCTTATTAGTTTCATCTCACATTCATTTTTTCTTGTGATTGTTTTTAAAGTTATAAGCCACACAGTCTCTGCTTATGCTCTGTACTAATTCCTTTTCACACTTACTCATTACAAGCTTCCCTGCTCTCCTGATGGCTCCAGCTTTTATCTCCAAATCCCCTTCCCTGCTCACAAATGCTTCCATCATTTCTTCCATTCAACACCTAGGCTGAAAGAGCTCTCACAACATAACTTTGTCAGTCTTCTCCCTTTCTGCTACAGAATTCCAATTTCTACATAATCATATAGAAATATTAATATTTTCACAATTAAAAAATGTCTTTTGTCACTAGGGCATAAAAAACACTGAACACATAATTATGTGCAGCATGAGTCTGTGAGTTGTCCCACCTCCTTCTATCTTACAGTCCAGCCATATTCAAGTCCTGTGTACAGACTGTAGCATCTTCAGTGCAAATATGAATTGCTGAATTTTCCAAGATGCTTTTAGATTGACACAGGACAAGCAACAGTAATAGTGCATTATATGCATTATATGAAAATTTTAAACCTAACAATAATTTGTTGTCAATTATGCTGACTGCAAAATCAGTAAATAAGTCAGAACCCTGCCCTACAATGTCCTATTTTTTGAAAATCTGATGGGTTTTTTTTGTTTGTTTTTTAATAACAGCTACGAGTTAAAAATGAAAATTAATAGATTGGAAATAGTTTTGTTTATAATCATCTGCCCATTCAGAGGTATTCAGTAGGTCAAGTGTGTCCTTTCTACATAGATTTTGAAAGCCACATGCTGTTAGAGGACAAAAACAAATGAGTAAGATGCAACTCCCCAGTCCTGTATAAACACTATGTGAAAATACAAGCCATCTTCAAAAAGCAGATGAAAAAGATCACTAAGTAAACAAGAAATCAATTCAACAAAATGTTTTTACAAGGGGCTTTAGAGAGACTTAGGAAACTGATACACTAACAAAAATGAAAAACAAAATAAAACAAAAAACCAAAATGTGGTATGGTGGTTGACTCCAAAGGCTCCTGGAAGTAGAAGCAAATAGCACAGCATTTCAAGTACCCCAATTTTGACATGGTGTGTGCACAGCCCAATAGCAGAGATATCCATATGAGGAAGACTGTGAAAAATTAATACTTGTTTTTTGTAGAATTTTAAAGTACATTCTGTAGTAGGATTCTTTAAAGCTCTGAAAAAAATATTTTACTAAAAGTTAGGGGCAAAAGCCATGCTCCATGGAAATCAGTGTTTTTAACTTTAGACAATAATTGTTCTAATTCTTATCAACATGGATAGCAGTCTATTAATATTGGGAATTGGGTTATATTTCTGTTTCCTGAATGTTGTACACAGTAGACTGTTTGAAACATAACATGCAGTTCAAGAGCTAATTCAAGCATATATAGTACATTTATATTCAAAACCATGGAAAAAATTCTCGCACATACTGTGCCAGTAATTTTGCAAATTGATGAAAGATAAAATGTATGTAGGATACGTCAGCTGATGGTTGTGGTTTGGGTAAAGGGTTTTATAAGTCTTTTTTCCTGAATAAAATGTTTCAGGTTTTAGTTACAGAAAAATAACAGATATGATAAATGGTGTCTCTTTTTAGCTTGCACTTATGTTTGTTCCAGAACTGTTTTCATAAAAATATATATAGCTCTAGTTCTTTTTTTGCTCTCTGCTGTTGTAAATGGATACAATAAGAATTTTATCTCATTTTCTATGTTACTTGTGAAGCAACCTTTCTTGATGAGCTTCTTAACCTGTTCTTCTAAAAAAGCTGTCATGAAAAAGTAACTTCATCTTTGAAAAAACAGAGAAATAGCTGGTATCACTGTAGTCACCACTATAAAAATGTGACGACTTGTGACCGATCCTTTCAAAAATAAAACAAAATAAATAATAAAATAAAATAGAATAAAATAAATTTAAATAGAACTTAATGACTGGATGAAAAAAAATGCAAGAATACCCTGATATCACTAAAAATAATTATGCACTCTTTAAGATGTTTCTTTTTCATTAAGCTTTTGCTTACATAAGCAGTTGAAAAATGCAGTAAGCAATTTTATTATTGTCACTGAACAGCATTAAAAAAAAAAGGGTTAATCTAAAATCTTGTATTGAGGTCTGAACTGACCAGTCTAGGCTAATGTTTTAATCAGAATAGCAAAGCTCTGCTGCAGATCCCACCAGAGAAAGGATTTTGCATAAAAGAACCAGACATAATAAAAGAAAATTACTTTAAATTACTCTGATCTTCATTCTGACTCATTCTGGGACGCTTTCTAACAAGCCAGGACAAATCTGAAAGAAAACCCAAATAAATATTTGTTGTCAGACTTAATATCTAGTAGATACTATTTCTAAAGAAACCGAATTATTTAAGTAATGTAGATTCCAATGTAATTCTCTGAAGACATGTTGAAGACAAGTGGATGTGAAGGTAATGGTGTAAAATAAAATTAAGCCAGAACAAATTAATAAGTAGAATCACAGGGTTGCGTTTAGAACTGGACTGTCCAAATACCTTGGTGATTGCTAAGAATGGTAACCATATTTGCTAAGCAAGGAACTCATCTTCTCAAATTAAATAATGCCTCTTAAAAAGTAGTATATTTCTGGCTGATGAACAGTAAAGTTTTTAAGCTAAAAGTTGCCCTTTAGACTTGCAGGCAAATGTTTTTAAATAAGTTATTGATAGCAGTTTGTACTACTAAAGTATCTCACTAAATTCATGTTAACTACACCTAGAAAATCAAAATGAAAGTTACTTAAAAAGCATAAGTTGGACATGAAGGCCACTGAATATGAAAATCTAACCCTGTGGACACAAGCTAGTGCTGCTCCTTTGATGTAAATATTCTGCTTTTATACTGAATTAATCTGGTGCTAAAAAAAAATACCAGGTTCTTGTTTCAGTTTGCTTTTCTTGATATATTTTACAAAGAGACTTTCAGGCAATTTCTTTCATTTTATTGCTGAGATATAAAACAGAAACTAAACAATTGAACTAACAATGTTGTTTTTTTGATGCAAGCATTTGGTAAAACATCCCAAAAGAGTTGGCTTTTCCCTTTAAATATTTCAACAACAAATATCTCTTCATGTTAGCATCAGCTTAGCAGCTGAGACTAGCATAGTACCCAGTCATCAGATTCTGTTTGTACCTGAGACAGTGTGAGAAACATGGGAACACATCTTGGGGAAAAAGGTTGGATTCAGGAATTAGACACAGAGTATGTCTAAAAGGTGCTGTTAAAATCCCAACTTAAAATTCTCAGCCTTTCACAGAGCCTTCAAGGGAAATCTATTATATGCACAATTTAATTGGCTAAGGAGAGTGTTGGGCTACTGGGCCAGTACAGACTTACTGTAATAAACAGTGTTTAAAGAGGTCAGCTTGCCCAGTGATGTCTTGAGAGGAGATCCTGACTCTGCACTTTTAAGAAGCCATTTATTTCTAAGGAAGCTGATTAAACCAGCCAGGCATTGTATGTCCTCTGCCTCTGGGAAGGATGGCAATAGATTTTTAATAAATGCATATTATTTACTGGGCCGTATGAATATTCAGAACCTAAGGTGTTTAAATTCTGATTATCTTTTGTAACTGCTTACCAGCCCTGGAGTTTTAAGGTTTGTCAGCATTCCTGATTCACTGGGTTAGTAAAGAAAGAAGTACATTAAATCTAAAGAAAATCCTTCAACTATTATTAGTTTATAATGATTTTAACTATCAAGTATTGGTGGATGACCAGCTGCACACAGAATTCACTTCTGTAGAGATTATACACTGATCGATATGTTTATTAATGTTTAGTGTAAAACAGAGAACAAAATTCTGATGAAATGCCCTGAAATGTAGAGAGTAGGTGCAATATACACTGGGATAGCGGCAGCAGCAGTGCTATGGGAAGACAGCCCCCATGTTACAGTGTCTGGGTCTTTCAAGGGCAAATAAAGGCAGTTGTGCCTTTCTCCTGTGTTCCTGCTGGAGCTCATTGTGGTCCTTTTAATCCTCTGTTTTGTCTATATTCTCAAAATTATTTTTTGGCCATGAGACTGGAGGCTGCAATTCATTTCCCAATGGTGTCCAGGAGGCTCAGAGTGTTCAGAGAAAGCAAGGAAAGTTAGGGCCTGAGTTGGACTCCTGAGAACAGATAAGTTCCTTGAAACCAATTGTGCTTCTGCGAGCATGGGAAAATGTGTCTGCAGCATCCACAGGAGCCCTGCGATCACAGGGGCCACCGAGGCAAGGAGCTCTGAGCCGCTGCAGCAGCTGCCGGTGCTCCATGTGAGGGCTGGCTCAGGAGTGGGGCAGCCCAAAGGTCCTGGTACAAACCTGTCTGCTGCACATGGGGAGCTCACCTGCTGCTTGAGCTGTGCACAGCCTGTGAGCATGGCACGGCACCATTCATTTAAGCACTAGGGGTGTGTAACTGATGAAAATATGGCAATTATACTGTGCAGGCACTGCAGAATTAAGGAACAACTGGCAAGAAAATTGGAGGTTCTGCTTTTTGGAGGTAGGCATGACAGTGAGGGGTCAAAATGATTTTGTGGTTCCAGCCCTTGGGGCCTGTCTATAGTTGCTGTTCTATTAATTATGCAGCTTTTTACAGGTATACAGAAGATGAGAGAGTTTGGCATTTTCTTGCCTGCCCTGCCAGCATTTATTCTTTGACAAGACCAGCCTTGTGTAAACAGTCTGAAACCAATGGTATTTGCTTAACATTTTAATTGGGAAATATTTTAAAGGGAGGGAGCTTGAGGTGTCCTTTGTTTTCTGCCTGGTGGTTTCCCGTGTTTCTCATGAAAGTGAACAGACTCAGCTCTTTTGTCTATTCTCGGTTTTCTTCTTGCGCTAGCATATTAACAAGACGTCAGAAGGCACTTGGCTATTTGTAACAGTCCACTGTAGAGCCATCTTTCTGGTAAGGGCAGGCCTGCTGCCTCTTGCTCTAATCATGCCGTGCCTGTGAAAGGCATTGCTAAAGCAGACAGGTATATTACCTACAAATCTGTCATTTTCTTAATAGCCAGAAATAATTGTGCACATATATTTTTCCATTTTCAGAAAAATGGTGAGAAATATGTTCTGTCACAACACCACCAAGAGCTTTTTTTTTTTTAATACATGATTTTCAAGATTTTATTCTCAAAGTTGGTGTTTAAACACTTGCAAGGGACATCTTCAGGTAAAAATTTTACTTTTGTAGATTGCTCTTGTTGCTAAGGTAGACAGAGATGCTGCTTGTTGAGAGCAGTCGGGCACTTGGCCCCACCAGGAGGTGCTTGGCAATTCAGAGCAGCGATCCGGGCTTCCCAATGAGCCATGGGCAGCTCCACTTCTCCTGGCTGGGCCACGGGAGAAGCTCCTGTCAGCACACCTTGTATGAGCTGTCAGACACAGCCGGCAGAGGCCAGGGCTTGAGTCTCAGTTCTATGAGCACCCCAACACACAGCAAGCAGGGGCACATCATGGGTCCACTTCTGTGTGGGGCTGCCAGCTGGCAAGCACAGCACCTCCCCAGTCAGTGGGACAGGCTGTAAGGGTGGTTCTCTCAGCTCTGAGCAGGTGTTTTGTGGGAAAACTCAGCTGGGATTTTCTAAGGGCTCAGCAGATCCACTCTTGGAGTGAGATCCACTGGGATCTTTGCTTGGGTCTGCAAAAAGGGAGTTTTTTCACTTTCTCACACTCAGCCTGCTTTGAAGGAGCTGCAAATTCTACAGTCAAAATCTGCCTCAGCCCTAAAAAATTCGATCCCATGTGTGAGAGCAGCAAAGACATGGCCTCCTGCTAATCAAACAATTACAAACGGATCTTTTCTTTATCTTAAGCAGAACAATTATATTCTGTGAATATCTTTATTGCCTCTGATAAGAAGGGTTATATTTTCATGTACACTGTGTTGCAAATGTTTTATGACATGTATGGTTTTACAAAGCACTCAGAATTAAAACCTGTGGGGAATAAAATTTCTCAGCAGATGTAAATCAATGTAGTTGCACTTAAATCAGCTGGGAATCTGTCCTTCTGTATCTTTATAGCTCAATGTCTCAGTATCTTTATAGCTCACTGGATGTGCATAAAGGAAGAACACTGAAATAAATATGTATCTTTGACTTCCAAAAAATAACAAGTAATTGTCAGAAGAAATTCTGTGTAAACTGAAAATTGAACTGATGTTAAATAATAGTTTTATTTTATTTATTTATTTCTCATTTCTTAAAAAGTTTTTGCTATTACTTTATTGCAGGAACTTTTGTTTAACAGCTTGGGTCAGAACTGCCTGGAACATTTTTCAGGTTCAGAAAGAGTTTTGAATATATGTTTTTCTAAACTTCTTGTGTTTTGTTTGTTATTTTGGGGGGGGGCAGGGGAGGGGTAGGAGGGGCAGAACTAGCTCATTAACAGTTTTCTTTGCTTTTTTGGAGGACAGCAGAAATGTGTTTTGCCCATCTCACCAGGATGTTAAATAGCTGAGGTCTTGCTAGAAACACATGATGTACCTTACAGAAGAATTTTTTATAAAATAATTTTACTAATTTACATCCAAAGCTCTTTATCCCAGCAAACTTTACAGTTCCAAATCCTGATCCTCCAGTATCTAGCATTTTGAATCAGATGTTAAAATTTTAGCTAAGTATATGTAAAAATGGTGTACAAGTTACTCAGGCTAGTGTAAACAGAGGACTGTATTTAATATCATCTTGTATTTGACTCTTACAAATGCTAATTAATGGATGTGAAGAAGATGTGAAGCAACAATCAGAAGTCTTACTTCTGATAGTCAGCTTTTTCCAGCATGACATAACACTGAGTTTTGAAATCTCTCAGCCAAGCAGAGGAAAACCAAATTCTTAACTCAGCAACAGAAACTACCATGAAGGCCCTTTCAAAAGTCAAAGGTTTTAACTCAGCTTGTACTTAAATGTTGTGTTTGAAGCTAAGTACATTCTTGAAGGCATCATATTCAGAAAATAATGAGACACAATTATTAAAATGGAAACCTCTCTTTCTATTTTAAATAATTTTGTCTCATCATTTCTTAAGTATGGTTTCAATGACGCACTTGAAAAGCAGTGAACTTTTGAGCGGTGTCTGCTAGAAATGCCTATGGAAACTCCCATACTCTTTTTTCTCACATGTTTAAATAATAATTGTATTTCCATTTAATATCTAAATGTCTCATTCTGCTGCACACTAAATACACTAAACATATTCATGTTCTTCTTGGATGGTCTTCTTTTCTATTTTGTCATCATGCTAGTTTGGTGTTACCTTCCATAGTCATACTTTTTAAACTAAACTCAGCACTGAGCTCCTACAGTTCTTCCCTTATTTGCTGATTAAAAAGCAAAGGTCTTATTAAACTGACTTCCACAGATCACCTTCTGGGAACGGTAGTTTGGGCAAAGCATGAGTTTATCATCAGAGTGGAAAGATCCTCCTCACAGAACACTCAATTGTGGTATCCCTGGTGCTTTGACATGTAAATGGAACACCACAGGCATTAAATAATTGGGTCAGATATCTTCAAGATCTTTATTCTACTGTCAAACACAATTTAGATCATATAATTTCCAAAGTTAAAAGAACTTGCTCCTACTCCCATTAAACTCAAGAAAAACATTCCCCATTGGTAGCACTCTGGGCAGACCAAAACCTGAAGACATTATTTCATATTCTATTATTTGCTCCTCTCTCAACTTTTTTACTGGATAAATTTTTTCCCCCAACAATATTTTTAAATTCCCTGATTGATTCTTGAATTTTCTGTTATCTGATTTCTTTAATCTCCTACTTTCCTTCAGTGGCACATTTTGTTGCAGATCCTGCAAACTCTTAACACGAGCAATTGATCCTCTTAATCCTATGGCATATTGTTGGAAATTAGCAAGGCCTTTGGAGAAATCAAAGGCAAGATCACAGTGTCCTACATGCTCATAAAGATCACTGCCCTGCAAACACATGATAATGACTTTGTGCATAGAGCAATTTCATTGAGTTCAGAGCTTTGATGCTACAATTTATTTCATGTACTTGGAGCCACTTTGAATATATTGGGTTTCCTCACAAGTCCGTGAATAATAAGGATTGGGGCATAAGATGACTTCTTAAGGAGTAATAAATCAGTGGCATTAAGTATGAGAAGTTTGTTCTTTGTAAAGCTCCTTTGAAGTGTAAATATTAGGGCATCATTTTGTTACTAGCCTGTTTTGTTCTCTCAGGCTCAGCTGGTAAGATAACGCTGAGTTTTAGCAGACTGACTAAAAGTAGAGCAAAGCTCAGCAGATATTTCAAGAAGCTGAAAATTATTTTCATATCATTATGAATACTGTTAATCACACTGATTTTTTTTTCATTGTTTTCAAATAAACATGCCCAAACCAGAAAATTTGAAGAATTTCTAGAATACATTAATCTAAGCAATCACAAGGTATATTGTAGCAGTATGGCAGTAACATCTCTTTTCAAGAGGTAGGAGGAAATATTCCATATATCTCAGGATAATCAGCAGTCACTTTCCATTTTCCATTCATATTAGGGATTCACAAAAAGACCTATTTTGACCAAAACCAGATCAGATTCAGAAGAAAACCCTTGCATGGGTGAAATTTAAAACCACCTTTAACCAGGGTTATGCCTCTTTTTCAGTACTGTTTTATTAACACTACTTTGCTATAACTTTGATTAGTAGAATAAGTTTCAATAGACTGAATTAAATATATGATAATATCACATAATTTTATATAATTTCAAAAGGATCCAATTAGGAAAACTACAAAAATAATTTCTTATCCCAAATATTATGATAGATAACTTTTATTTTAAAATTATTATCTTAATTTTTTTTTACTTTCATCGTTAATTTGATATCTTCACAAGAATTACTTAGAAAAATAGTAGGGAGAAAATTGTGCCAAAATTATATCAAATCAAGTGTTCCTCAAAATTAACTCAGCTGAAGAATCAGCTCTAAAATTTGCACTAATATATGTGCATGAAATGTGCCCCAACATTATTTCCTTCTCAAATTCAAGCACATTTTAGCTTCTAATTTTACAGCATTACAGCACTGCTGAATACTTGTGCAGATTTTATATTCTGTTGAGGAAAAGTGTCAATTTTGCTTAAACTAAATTATGCATGTTAAGTTTTGGAACCATTTATTTTTTCTTTGAATGATACAATGCTCACATTAAATATAGATTGACCCTGGGAGGAAGTAGCATGAGCCAGTGATTTTTCTGTGTTGTGGGAACTGGAAGACCTGGGTCTGTTTCCAATTCTGCCACTTAATTGTTATATCACCTTGAGCAAAGTCCCTCTAACAAAGTCAAATTTAAGTGCTTCAAGTTATACATCCAGCTTCATATTCAAGAACCTAAATATGCAGATATTTATGAATGAGGGAGTTAAATCATGCACAGAGTCAGGCTATTTATTTTTATTTCTTAGTAAGAATTTTTGGTAGACGGTGTCAGGCTTATCAAATTTCAAAAACATGAACTGAATTTTTTTTATGTCATCTGCAAAGGGAATAAGTTAAGTTCTTAGCAAATGGGAAGGGGTCACTATAAAACAGGGGACAGTGAAAGGTGTTCATGATATGTTTTCAAATCTTCAGAGAACATCTGTGACATATAGGAAAAATTCACTGTTATTATTACTACATATTAGCATTGCAATGGTGCTTTTTTTTGTGAAGCATTTCAAACTGTAGCAGGATAAAGCAGTTCCCAAAAAACTAGAAACTATGAAGTTATCAGGAGAGAAGGTCCTGCCTGAGACTTTGCTTTGGAAAATGGCTCAGAAACAAGAGAATATATGGCCAGAGCAACTGGGGGCAGGGGCTGGAGAAAAACCAATGCCAAGAGTAGGATTGGGACAGAAAAAAGACTCAGCAAAAGATCTATGTATATTTAATGCCTATGAAAACATTTACCCCCCCAAGTGAGAAAAAAATAAAACAAGCATGGTAAGTTTTTTTTTTCCCTTTTCTCTTACAACAAAGCAATGTGCACAACCACTCTCTTAACCAGACCTTGCAAGAGAGCAATTTCTGGGCTAAGTGGAAAAATCAAAATCCCTGATGAGAGAAGAAAAGGGAATATGTGGAAGAATCTCCCAACAGCCAGGACAAGCTGGTGTTCCCCTACCTCTAACCCAAACTACGCTGTGCATCACAGAGAGGATATAGCCCTGAAGCATCTTAATACAGAGGAACATGGAGTTATGGACTGCAAGCAACTATTGGAATATGGTTCCAATTTGAAAAAATCCCTTTCATTTGACTACTCTGCACCAGGATAACAAAGCCATGTGGTTGTGCTACTATATCAGGATGAGAACAGATTGAACCTGTTAAACATATGATCGGTCCTTCTGTGAACAGAAAGTGTTGTTCTCCCAACCCCCAGTTTGATTTCTACACTCGCTATGTCCTGTTCTGCCCTAAACACATGTCAGCCCATGCTTGAGTGCTCATTTCAACACCGGTATTGTGTGAGCAGCTGTGCTCACATCTGTTGACAATGAAGGGATTTGAGTTGTCGAGGTGCCATACTCCTTTGCTTTCAGTCTGCCTGTAATGATGACCACAGCCAAGATGAATTCTCTTCTAGATCACTTTGTTTGGGAATTAAACCCTGCAGCACTCATGTTGCTGCTCTGCTGTGCCATTTGTCTGTGCCTCTGTGACTGCTTGCTTCCACTCCTGTGAGGACATAGCTCTTAATTTACAATCCTACACCGAATCCATTACACTGTTCTATCACAAATCTCAAAAATCCAGATACCAGCAAGACATAACTCTACCTTCCACAATACCGTGTTTCCTGGTATGCATCCAGCTTCTCTTTTTTGCTTATTTTGTGTTTCATGTCCCATGTGCTTTTGTCTCCCTCCTCTACTATCAGTGCCCTGAAGGCAAGTGTTCCAGAGGTGTGTACAAGTCCAGAAGGGCTTCTGTCTGCAATCAGTGGAACAGAAATTCAGTGTTTCAAGGCCTAGGGTTTTTAAAACATTGGAGTTACAGATTTAATACTTTATATAGTATGTGTTCAGCCCCTGTCTTATTCTTCTGCAGCCAAGGGGCCTTAATCATAGCTGTGGCAAGGTGTCCCTTCATCTGAATCAAACTCTACATTCACAAGTCATGTCAAATTTAGGCATAACAGTAAAGGAATTTGAAACTTAGCCATCCTAAACCAAACCCACTGATTGTTCAGTCAATGTATATAAACTATCAAGCTATCTAAACATCTAAACTTATGTATCTTTTACAAAGTAAGATAAAGACTGGTTTTAGACACCATCTCATTCAATTGAACTGAATTTCCAGTCTGTTAAGCCATATACATCTTTAGAAGGGATATCAAGGATAAAACATGCTGACAGTTCAAAATGTCACTTTCTTGCTTGACAATTTACAACACATTTAATACAACTCTATAAAACTTCACAGTGGGCATCTGTTTGAATGTACAGCTCACTGTCAACAGACTCAGTTTCTTAAAAAACATTCAAACGTCATCCAGGGCAAAATTCAAATTGTCAGAGCTTCCTTTCTTTCATGGATTTAGAGTGAACCTTGCATTCATTCCCCTCTCCATCATAAACACACACACCTGTTTTCTACCGTGGATATAATTCAAGAATATAAGAGTAGGAATAATAATTCATATTTTCCTTATAACAGATATTAACTAAATAATTTATAGATTGCTTATTATGCTGCTTTATTCATAAGTGGGTGTGTTGTGACTTACAAAAGGAGGTGCTCAAACAATGCTAAGTCAAGGTGAATCATAGATAGGATTTCAAAAGTGATGGGGTTGTGGTCATTTGTGTCTCCTGATGCAATTCATTTCTTGGTTTGGGACACACTGCACTGTGAGTATCAGGAAGTTGAGCTGGGTAATATGTTTGTCAAGGAGCAAGACCTGTTTTCCTAAGCAGGTTGGTCACCTGAACTTGCACCAAAGACAATACCAATTTGTGGGTATTAGATAAATCATTATTTTTACACATATTTATCTCTCCCTCATAAGATACTCACCTCTTGTATCTGTGAGTATTTTCTGAATCTAACCCACAACCTGATAATAAGTAAAGTTTAATGTACTTTAATTGTGGTTCTGTAGCATGCTTGACTTCTTTCTTCCAGCAATGGGATGCACAGGTATGATTGTGTACTCACAGACAGTAGAACTAATTAATGAAATTAGGTACATTGTTTTATCATTGGCTTTTAAAGAAAAATGTTACACCATTTCAAGGTGATAGGACTTGAGACCATCTCCATGGTCTGTGTTGCCACAGTATGTAGTGTCATGAGGTCTGACTTTTTCCAGGTGTTATCATAACACAAATGAACAAGTGATGATAACAAAATGGCAGCACTGAAAAGTTCTAACTGCTCATGATCAGAGCTGAAATTAACTCCAAAGTTCACTGACAAAGAAAAGCCTGGAGTTACAATGTATAAGTGAATAGGAGAGAATCAAACTCTTAATTTTTAATGCATGAACAATGAAAATTTGATTAAATGAAGCTTTTGCTTCTAGGTTTCGGCTTTAAAATAATTGCTCCAGTGGGTTAGGGTAGACAGGGTAGGTCATAATTAGTGTACTAGAAAAATAATGGGAATAAATAGACAACTTTCTCAAAGGCAAAAATCCCAGTGTTACATAACTGATGCTTAAGAATGACTGCTGGCTGGAAAAGGTCTTTGAAAAATTCCATATTCATTATCCTTGAGGCAAAGAGAATAAAAATAAAGCAGAAAGCAGAGCCTCAAGAAGACTTCAGTGCAGACAGCACAGACTCAATTTCCATCTAAAGTAATGGTGTGAGCAATCTCACACCATTACTCCCAACTCCAGTAAGTTCATTGTGTTCATATTACTGCCTAAAAGCTGCATACACAAAAGGAGAAACTAAGGTTTTTCTCCCTGCTCCATCTCATTTAGATAATGGAGTTCAGTATGATGGGAGTTTTCGTGTCATGGATGAGCAGCCTAAGTGATAGAGAAATGAAAAGTTGTCAGCAGCCAAAGGCATATGTTGGACTGACACAACATTACCAGAGACCCTCACATGAAGTAAAATCCTACTGCTAGGATGAATAGATCCTGTAGGTGTAAGTTGACAGGAAAAAAATTATTTCATTTGTGCATTTTCTGTTGTATGTCATCTACAGAGGCTAGAGAACCACCTATTTAAGGAAGATTTAAAGGGAAAATAAAACCCAGACTATCAACACATTGTCTCCTTTAAGTTTAGCTTGTTCTTCTCTGCTTAAACGAAATCATGATCTATATAAACAGAGTGAGGTATATAAACATATGTAGTACGTTCCATTCAATAAACAGTTTTCATACTAATGTAAATGGCTTAGGTGTTTTAATGTGCTGGTGCTATAGCAGGTTCTTAGTTACAGACTTTATTGTCAAAAATAAGTATACTCAAGGACTGTGACTATTTTCTGTCTTGATTTTACAAATTCTTCTCTCAGTGCTATCAGTCAATTTCATAAAGTCGTGCTTGATTGGTAACAGCTTTTCTCTGTTGTTGTTTTCATCAGGAGGTGACTGTAAATAGAGGTAATGTGGGTTTCCCCCCCACATTATGAATCAAAGCATGAATATTTAAGGTTTATGACAGAGTGAGTGTCACTACCTGCTTTCTAGGAAAACTAGACAAGTTAAAGAAACCTGTCTTGTGAGATATTTGCAATTTACCTAAGAAGGGAAAAGAAATTTTGTAGAAAACTGAATCTGGTAATTGATTCTCTTGTGTTACGTATCAGGTGAAACTGTGTCGACAGAATGTCATCACTGACTGCCTTTAAACTCAGCTGTTTAGACATTGCTGTATGGCTGGTTATATTAAATACATTCCCTTTTTTATGCACAATAAGAAGGGACTCCTAGAAGTCTGTAATCAACTAAATTAGGAAATGAAAATTGATTCCTAGGAGCCATGTTAGAAAAGTTATGGGTTCTTTTAAGAAATTCAGCATTCAAAATACAGCTGAGGCCATAAGCACAGCCAACAGAATTTTTTTTAAAAGCTGGGGACTTCTACAAGGGGTAAGCCATAATGCTGCAGCACTTATTTCTCTCTTAATTACAGGTGCCAATGTCTGTACCATCTGGCCTGTCTCACAACAAAATCTCAACAGCTAAAGAGTGCAGAAACAAATAGACAATTAGTTAAAATGCATTGACTGCATGTACTGCTGAGTAAGCAATTGATGCCAGCACTAAAGCTGAGTTTTCTCACACACAGATCCTAGCGCAGTGTCTCCAATTGCTCTGTTAACATGTAGGACTAGAGTTTCCTTTCTGTCAGAGGCAACTAAATGAGGCATTCAGGAGGGCTAGTCAAATCATCAAGAAAAGGCCAGACTAACAGAAAGATTTTTACTCTTTATGGTGATCAGAAAAAAACCCCACAAAACAAACAAACAAACAAAAAACCCCACCCTACACCAAAACTTTACAACTGCTTTCAGCAATTAATGTATAGTTCATTTATTTCAACTCAGATATCCACACACTGCAGTACATCTGTATAATAGCACTACTTTGTAGCTCATACTGGGGCAGAAATCTACAATGTGGTAAACATTCTGTTCTAGATTTACTCTGCCAAGTTTTAGGGTCCAAACTGTGATGCCTGTGTTAAGAATTTAGTTCCCTTGTCTCTCTCCAGAGCAGATGAAAACAACCAGGTGCTTTGAGAGGGCGATTCAGTTCAAACATGAGATGAATTGCCTCTAGAAACAACTGCCTGAGAACACTGACCAGCAATTCCCACTTGGATGCCAAAAGCTTGTAGAGTGGATCCAGGCAACCTGCTTGTGTAGCTGATGCTATCTGCACCCAGAGGTAGCTCCTTGAAATATGAGAAAGAAAACAGAGATAAGACTCATGAATCGTAGACCATTAAGATTGAAAAAGAACTCTAAGATCATTGAGTTCAACCATTAACCCAGCACCACTGTGTTCACCCCTAAACTATATTCCCAAGTACCACATCCACATGCCTTTTAACACTTCCAGGAATGGTATTCTGTCACTTCCCTGGGCAGCCAATTCAACTGCCTGACCCCTTCTTCAGTGAAGAAATTTTTCCTAATTTCTAATATAAACCTACCCTGTTGCAGCTAGAGGCCTTTTCCTCAGATCCTGGTAGAGTTTCCTCCAGGTGGAGTTGGGTGGGCATCAGTTTATGAAATATGTGCTGACAAGAGCCCCAGTCTGTATCCCTATTGCACGAATGAGTGAAGTTGACGCATCTGTAATCCAGCACAACCAGAGTATTTCAGATGTGATTTTTATCCCCTCCAAGTTACACTCTGAAACTATAGAAAAGTGAGGAATTTTTTTTGAAAGCTGTTCTGACTGCTAAGCAACAGAATAATGAGGGGTGTCTGAGGTGGGACTGACAGTCCTTAGGTCACTCCTCTCATGAACTCCAGTTTCTGTTTTCATCAAAACTGTTGCTTCATATTTTCCCTTGCTATGATAAAGGACATCATCTGTTTTCAGATACGTACATGAAACTTCCATTGACATCACTGGGAGTTACATGCATAGCTGACACCAGAATTTGGACCCTGAAAGTTTATGGTGCCCTGAGGAGTTGGTTTTATGTATTTTTCTTGGTTTCATCTGTGACTATACTGGGATACAGCTGCTCAACCAAACAACAAACATATTTCAGGAACTTGAACTGTTCATGAAACACTATCTAGTACAAATAAAGGTGTCCTTAGGGCATGAAGAAAATATATGGAATTTATGCAATATTCATGCATTTGCTTTCCATTACTAATGTTTTTCTCACGTATTCAGTGAATTACTCCATCATGGAATTTATTCATGAAAATATTACTGCAGAAATAAAGTATGGTATGAGGGGAGAGCAAAATATCAGTAATTGATAAACTATATAACAAATATTTCTAAAAATTATCACAAGAGTTCAGAAAACCTTCTACATACCTCCTCAAGTTTTGACTAAAGAGAGATTCATTAAAACCAAAAGATGCCAGAGAGTATCAGGAACATGATACTATTTTCCTCTTAAGTGAAGCAATCTGTTTTATGGCAAATGATTGCAAAAAATGCATTGGATAGCTACTTAGTCCTGATAATAGATTAAAAGCTGTATCCCATCACAAAAGCACTATCAGTCCACTGTAAAGCAGTATTGCAGTGGCAATCACAGATGAGAAATGTGACACTGCAAGCCCCTTTCGAGAGTCACTGCTCCCTCAGCTGCTGCAGAGCCGGGAGTTGCCAAGCTGAGTTTTCTTTCTTCCTTCTCTGGGATCATTAGATGCATGAGTACCACTCAGTCTTGCATTTACCTAAGAGGAATGACATTGCCATTATATCTCCACTTGGTGTGAGTGCAACAAGGAAAGGAAAAAGCTGACATCCTTGAAAAGAGTCAGAACTCTTACTGCTCACATCTATCCCCAAGGGAATTACATGCATCACTGCATAAGTTCTGATCCCAGAAGTTAGAAAAGTGAGTGGATTCCAAATCCTCTGATTTCTCATGGCACTCTGTAGAATGAAATTTTTCTGCAGTCAGCTATCACAAGATTCAATAGCAAAATGTAGATTTCAGATGCTTTCTGAGGCTGCTCATAAGCCACATCATGGTTTACACTGTCATGATATAGCAAATATTTTGGATTAGAGACTAATATGTTTGTAGATATCAGAACAGAATAAAACTAATAAGAAACAGGACTGGACTATAAAACCAGTGGCTAGAAGAGCCTCTTAGTACAAGCAAAGCCCGTACTTCTAATTGGTCACTAAAAAGAGCTAATAAAGGAAGACATCTGCATGTCTGAATTCTTACTGTCAGAGCCTTTGATCCCTGTTAGTGTCTTCCAGTTGATGCCTTCCTGGAACTTTAATGAAATACAAGGTACTGGTTATATGCAGATGTGACAGAGTGGAAATCTAACATTTTGAAATGCATTATAAACTTTTAATTGACTAACTAGTCCAAAGATCTTGTGGGATTTTTGCTGTTGTTGTTTTATTGTTGGTTTTGTTTGCTTGGATTTTTTTCTAAGGAAAATAAGGTTCATCCTTGTGAAAAACTACTGGGTAAAGCATTTTGGGGGGATTTTCTTTTTCTTTGGTGCACAGATAAAGGCCACGAAGTGTAGATAAAATATCTCTGAGCTATCTTTAATGTCACAATTGTAACAGGATAGACCAAGCTAGAAAAATCAGCATAAATTATGATATTAATAGCTTTGCTTTCTCTGGTCATCCTGTATTATTTGGAATAGGCATATCTGCTGTAAGTATTTCCTACAAATTACTTTTTTTTTCTAGTAACACTCATCATAGCTTGCAGATAAATGTAGGGCAAGAGAACAGGCTACAGCAAAATAGAAAGTTGTTAAACTCTCATCATCAGGTTCTTCCTGATGATGAATTGATAACTGAAGCTAAAATGACTACTGTGAACATCCAGGCTTCCTCCTCAATAATACAAACCCTTGATCTAAGAATTTGTGTAGCAAATTAATTCCTCTTAGACTTACAGTATCCTTTTGAACAGTTCTGGTTTTTTGTTTTAGTTTAGGGTTTTGTGGGTTTTTTTGTTTTTATTTTTATTGAAGGATGTGATGTCACAGGAAAAATCAACCACTACTTCTGACAGGTTCTCTCCATGTTTAGTTACTCACATCACTAAAATAAAATAAAGAAGTCTTTTTTTTTTTCTTTTTTTTTTTCTTAAGTTTATCTACCTTCAGCTAGCAGGGCACTATGGCTTTGTCTCGGCCACAGAAGCTTCTGCTATTATTACGGGTAATGATCAAAATATTTGTTTGCCACCCAGGGTAAATCCATGATAGAAACTGTCTCCACTGATAGAAATGGACACATTTAATGGACACATTTACTCCTCTTTTCCCTGCTCTGAAAAGTAGTTTTACTGCAGAGATAGAAATGGATGATGCCAGCATTGCAAATAAATCAGAAATGGAATGGAATGCATTGATGAATATTTAAGTAAAATATTGCTTACTATCAATACCTTTCCTCAGCTTTGAATTGCTGAATGAGCAATTGCCATTATAGCACTCATAGATATACACCTCCCACTGCATCTGCTTTTTAAAAGACTTGATTCCCAGTTCCCATATTCCTGGCACACTCACACCCTGGAGGAATCAGTAGATTGCACAGGGTGTAAAAGTCATCCCAGAGTCCTGCCTTCAAACCCTTTAATGTTTGATGAACAGTGTGGGTACACCCTGATGCTTATCATGGTATCACCCAGTGTGCTTTAAGACCTGTGTGATTCTGTTATATTAAGAGCAAAGGAATAAAGAAGATTATAACCATAAGTGTTTGAATATAATGTATATGACCATGTTAGAGGCAGACAAAGTTATTATACAGCTTATATCTTTCAGTAAATAAGGCTATTAACATTTCTTTGTTTTTCATACACAGGTCAATTAAAGTATACTCCTCCTACTGAGAATGATATAATTCAATTTCAGTGTTAATTCAGTCTCATCCTCCCTCATCATAAACCTTTCTTACACAACCAAATTCACTCCAGGCTGTTCAGCCCTGCATGCACATCTTGAATTTCATTACAATTTTCAGTATAGAGCTCATTCAAGCTGTGAAAGAAGATATTTAATAAAAAGTTCAGTACATTCACAGTTCCAAGAGTTCTGTCTTAGAATTACATCATCAGGCCATTCTGAGAGAACATTTGTTTAATTTTCATATGAGAGAGTCTTATCAAGCTCAAAGGAGGAGAATAGCAAACCAGGTCTCAGTTGTGACTGGGTAATAAGATAAAGGAATGGTTTATAATATTAAGGGTTTTGCACACATCAACAGAACTTTCCATTCTTGACAGTGCCAGGTGGAAAACTAATCTTTGTGTGCTGCACTGATATTATTCTCACTTCCTTTAACTAAGATGTACAACCTGAACAGATGTAAAAACCCAAACCAACCCAAAACAAATCAATGGTTTTAGTGAAAGTGACGGCTCTTTAACATTTCCCTAGAGATGATCAGCAAAAAACCTGACTGCTATATTACTATACATGCCACAGTGTAATAGAGGAAATTTACCCTTCATGGTTTAATACTTGTATGATTCAATGATCTTAGTCTAAAATGTCTGCTTCACACTGAGAAAAAGAATTATTTAAATATTTAATTAACTGTTTTAATGGATAACATTTTTTATATATTAAGTAGATGACTAAATATACAACAGAATACTATTTTTATCATCTTAATGCAACAAAGGTAATAGGAAGCGACAGACCAAATAATTATACAAAATATTTCTAGGAAATGTTAAATTCCCAGAGCACTGTGTATGAAGTGCAATGCTTGGTGCAATATAAAAGGGTAAACTAGAGGGCAGACTGCTCTGGTTTTTTGCCACCACTATTTTTCATGCCTGTAGCCCATTGTGTTGTACTGACTGGAAAGAAAAACGAAACAAACCCAGGGACTGCCCATTCTGCAAAGCCATTGTAACTTCAAAAAAGGGTTGTACTGAGCTGGAGGCACAACCCTTTAGAGATAGTTATTTTATTACCTCATAAATATGCACTTTGATTACAATATCTATTCACTGCTTCCATCAGTACAATGATAGATTTACTGTTCCAAGGCTAAATATACTTTTGGCTTGAGGAAACAAAAATGATTATATTTCATTCAGAACACCATTTGGACCACTTTCCTAGGCCATGTTACATTTGATCATAGAAAAAGCAGAACTAAACTAGCCAAAAATCAACAGCAAAACACTGAATTGGATTTTTAGTTGTGTCCACTCACAGCATCTTTCTCTTTTTCTACTACTACCACCAAAAATAATTCTGCACTATCCTTGTCAGCAGTTTGGATTTATTCTGAGTCTAAGGTCTCATCTGGGCTGTGCCTACTGTCAGCAGCTCTTACTGTCCCTTTGTTGCTACTCATCTTTCTCCTGCACAAGGTCAGTGGTGGTGTCTCCCTAAGGTGGGAGTCAAAGCAGTGGCCCTTTGCTGGAGAAAGTCCCAAAGTCTATCTCTCAGTAATATTTCAATTATCTTTAAGGAGATTTTTGCTGGGACACCATGACAAATAGCCTTAGGTAGCTCACGGATGGGAGTTTTAAACCTCCAAAGTTTGACAAGTATCAGAACTTTAGCAACCTTTGTGATTTCCAGACACGGAAAACTGGAATTTCTGTGTTCATCTACTTCTGTTATAACAGCCAGAGGAGTGTGGATTGCCCAAGGTATGTCAGGTGTCATGGATCATTGCAGTCACCCCAGTGACTCAAGACATCCAGGTCCTGCAGGTCTTGCAGGCACTTGAAACACCTGTTTGACCGAGTTGGTAGGATTTCTTTCTCTCTTTGAGGATACCATGTCACCTCAGTCACCCAAGGGACGCACTTGCCTGCAGCAACCCCGTCATGTCAGTCACCCCAATTATTCACCTCATCCTGCTGTGGTTTATAGGAAAGTGCAGCATAAATACCTTGGAATCGATGGAACCTGTTTTGAGAAAGTTATGCACAAAGGCTCTCTACAGACCCCATATGTTTTGAATTATATCTGTATTTCTAAAAATAAGATACTTCAATATATATAACCAGAGCAGTTATTCACAGTTTTTTAACTAAACCTAAAAATTATCAAAATTGCCTTCCTAGTAAAAAATTAAATCCAATAAATTCAATTGACCCTTTAATTATCAGGTCAGCAAGTAGTTGGCATTAGAATATAGTTTTATTCCAAATAGCTATGCCTATCAAAGCTTCCCATTTGGATTTAAGGTAGGAAGCAGTGTGTGACTGACCATACTTGTAGGTATTACTGCTATTGTTTTGTGAAACGTTCATTTCTTCAAAACCAATCAGATGATTTCAAAAACTATAGAGCATGATAACTGGGAGGAAAAAACATTGGAAATACAAATTTTGTTTACAGACACCGTCGAAGAGCAGTATACTCAATAAATAGCACTGACAATAACTTTGACAGGAATAACCTCTATGACAACCAGTTCTAGAGTGAACAGGTTTATAAAAGAAACTGCTTTTTGGATGCCTCATTTCATTATTACTTTATTATGAATAATGTTTCCAGTGTCAAGGAGAATTTTATACTATTAATTCTTCATGCAATTTTAGTAAACCCTCATTGGAAGACAGGTTGCAATGCTGACCTTTTCTACCTCTGACATTTTTCTGTTCCTGAGCTGCTCTTTAATACACCTTTTGTTTTTCTTGCTGTACTGTACACTGGTCTCTAAGCTAGCTCAGTGAATTACAGTTTATTGGATAACATTTGAACTGTCTCTAATACACAAGTAATGTGCCCCTTGAATTTACAAATAACATAGAGGCTGCACTAAAACACCTATGACCTTCCAGTTCTCTGCACAGGCATCCAATAAGGTACTGTGAAGTACAGTGTAACCTGAAAACTGTTGCTTCACAAAATGAAATGTAATATTTGCAGGTAGAAAAGAGTAATTGCCTGTAGACTGTGAATTCTTTGACAGCTCCTACCATTAACAAGGATACTGCTGGTATGGTATACTACATCTATTGTTGTAAAGTAATTTTACATCCAAGTTGTGGGAAATACTAAAACAAGTACTTCAGCCAACTAAAATAATTATGGTAATAATGTTCCAAATAGAAGTTCCCATCCTGTGTTATTGAAGTAAGTGGGATTTTTGCCATCAAATCTGAAGGAGACTATGATTGGGCCCTGTATTTTTCAGTGAGTCAGAGTACTGACATATATCCCATATAATGTTATCGATGATTCCTTAGACTTCCTAATGTTGCTCTTGTGTTGATATTTTTTTCTGGCTTTGTTGGCTACTGGATTTAATGTCATGGCAACTCTAATGGCAGTTTTCATACCCTTCATTAGTCTCCTTTTTGATTCTAATGTTATTTCACAGGAAAAACAATGATGGACAGAAAGATGAAAGAACTGGGTCCCCTGTTTCTGTATGTTCAAAAGTAGCTCATGTTAACTCTTCTTTGGAATACCTGCCATTTCATAATTTTAGCCTAACGGTCAAAAGAAAAACCATCCAAACTGCAAAATAACATCCTTTTCTTTCTCTAGACCTTTGTAAACAGTTTGAAAAAATACCAAATTATGAATCTTAGTTTATTTATTTCTTGGATCACAAGCTATCAAAACAGTTCATGTTTCAGAAATTTATTGAGCTGTGGAGACTGTGAAACTGCTACCATTCTCATTCTGAATTTTTCTTATAAAAACAGATAATATTAACAACAATAAATGATTAAGCAAAACTGAGAACTTCACCCTGGGCAAAATTTCTCCATAGGTTCCCAAAAGAACAAAGATTTTTCTTATGGGCAACAACTCAGTCATTTTACCAGACAATGCAGTTATTCTGTGACAAAATCTGATAGGTCATTGCTCTGAAATGGAGAAAAGCTGGTTTTCTTGGGTGATTAAAAAAAAATAAATATGTAAATTAACCATAAGATTTTTTGTTCTATGTGCAGCATTATCAACAAGTGTTTTGACACAAATCTCTTTTATCAGAAGTATAGTAGTAGATAATCATTAATTCCTACCATGTTATGAAAAAATTGTGCTTTGGCTGGTCTCTCAATATTGAATAAATTAAGCAATGTAAATGGTGCTAGTATTGAAATAGAGAATGGTAATATTATAGTGTGCTTTACAACCCTACTTAATTGTCAAAAAAAAAAAAAGTTCTATTTGCATAGCACATGAAAAAAAATCTTTCACCAAACTTGTACAGGTAAAATTATGCACAGTCAAAGAAAAGTTAGAAGGCACTGAGAAAATCAAGAAGGCTTAAGATATGTGGCAGAGAGTATGTGGCACAGCAAGGGCAGAATCTCCATAGTCTTTAGTGCCCTTAAGACTAGACAGTTCTAGTTTTTATAAATGTTGATATAAATTGACACTAAGGTTTCCTCAAAAACACAAATGTACATTGCAGTGGACTTTACGCCACAAATGCATAAACACCAAAGAATGATGGGTACATAGAAGAGTAATTGTTGCAACTGTTTCTAACCTTTCTTGCAATAAAGAAACCCGGGAATGCCTCTGACAGTTCATGTCTTGCAGATTACTGCACATCACAGAGCTGCGCAGCAGATGAGGCACAGCACATAATCCACTCAGAGAGAGACCTTAAATTTCGATCATTATGGAACAAGGACCTGGTTACTTTAAAGAAGAAAGAAGTTCCCTTCTTCCAGGGCACTCCATTGAAACGTCAAAGGAATATAAGACATTGTGCAGTCTTACATGATATTCTCACAGAAACTTTTCCACCCAGTGGTCATTATTCAGCTACTGTTTATACTAGAGGAACTGCACCAATGTCACTAGACTAGCCCAGATACAACATCAGTAAAATTCGTGAGTTAATAATAGAGTAACTCTCTAAACCTGATGAGGTTCCTTAGCAGAGAGTTGAGGGAAATGAAGGTGTCATTGTGTGCTCTAGTCCTGGATATACCTGTATATTTGGTGTAATCGGGGTTTGTGGCTTTGGGTCTTGTGTTAGTCAATGGGTGGAATATTGAAACCATCAGCAAGTGGTTCATATTTACTTGTTTATAACATAAGCAATTGTACCATACACTTGTTTATGATCTGAAAAAAATAATTATTTGTAAATATATAAAAAATTTATATATATCCAAATGTACATTTTATACACAGACACATATATATGCATATACTTATATCACTAACACATAAAAAAGCTCAGTCTGACTCCCGTTAAGTCTCTCATAAATAACATCAGACTTTGTAGAAAGAATGGCTACCTACATTTTCTAAGCAGTGACTGCATGCACACTATGATCTTTAGCTTTGTGTCAGAGATTTCAGTGGTGATCAACACTTAATGTCTTTTAAAAGCCACTCTACCTGATTGATAAAACACACTGTACAAACAGGTCTGGTTAATTGTTGCTGTGAATTCAACTTTATGCTTGCTCTAGTGAAAATCTGTCTTGTTTAAGCACAACAGTTGTGGAATTAATTAAATATGTTGCTCAGTGAAGCATCTGTTTAAAACATTAATGAATGGCAGCTCCTCTGAGACCTCCGTATGTAAAGGTTTTTCACTTCATAACACAATCCTAAAAAGTGGTTTAAAAGTTATAAACAATTAGTTGATCTTTTGTTTGGGGCAGATTTTTCATAATTAAAAGACACTTCTCTAAGTCTGTGCTAATTGATTTAAAACAATTTATGGAAAAAGTAAATTTGAAACAATCAGGGATTCACTGATTACACTGATATTAATGCAGAGCTAGTCCAAAAATCAGAGAGGTGTCCTTCTTTTTTATTATGTTGACTGTACTGCAAATATATATTCCTCTCTGTGCTTATATAGCTCCCAAGTATACAGATTGCAGGGGGAGACCTTGCTTCCCAGACCACATCCTAACATTTACACTGCGATTGCATGAGTATAAAATTACAATGAGGAGGAGGTGAATTACCCTCCCAACACCTGCACAAATGCAGCAGTATTATGAATGAAATTCAGGAGATTTTCATCAAAACATGAGGTCAGTTCAAGCCCTGAGCAGAGATGAAATCCTGGCATTGTTACCGTGCTCTTGAGCAGTAAACAGAATTTTTGGTGGGGAGGGGGTGGCGGGGGGGCTGGAAGTAGGAACCATCAACTGCTGCTTTGTTTTAAGAGCAACCAAACAGTGATGCAGTCTGATGTGTTTGGGAATACAGGAGTTTCCTGAACTGTAGTAGTCATATGCAGATGCTATAAGTAATAACATGTTCTAAAGATGACTTGGCTGTAGTCTAACCCAAAGAGATTCTTAACAGAATTGTCACTAACTTGATTGTGTTTAAGAAGACACTAAAAAATGAATTGACGTAAAGAACATTCTGACATGACAAGAAGCGTTCCATCCCTAGTTCACAGTAAGAAACACTGGTATTCCTGGTTTTTGAAGATCACTCAGGAAATAAGTGAAGTTTTTGGTCTCCAGAACTGTTAGTGTGGCCACATTTATGATCCAAATGAGACCCTACAAGACAATAGTGAGAAATTTCTGGGTAAAAAAGGGAAAATTGTGGAGCCACCCAGGCTAAATTTAGTAGCACATTTTGGTAAAAACATTCATGCTTAGCTTCAGCCAACACAGCATCCTTTCTGCATTCAAGTCCCTCCAAACATCTGGGTTTCTTAGAATGTCTAGTCTTCCAAGTGTTTACCTGTAAATCTCTTCAGGAGAAAGACTGTCTTTATTTGTGCTCAGTATAGTATTTGTGGCTGCCTTTCAAAAATAGGAAGGGGAAAAAGATATAAGAGGTGTTCAGACTCTGCTGACTCAAAAGCCAAAAGAGTCAAAGTGATAAATGAACCTGCTTTTCCTAAACTCAGAGGAAAAAAATGGATGTGCAACTCATGCTATGGTGAAAAGAAACTTTTGTTACAGCTTGAATAGCAGGAGACCATCTCTTCCATGAGATTTTTTTTTCAGAGTACCCAAATTTACCAAGAAAATGCCTTTCCACTAAATGTTATAATCAAAGTAGACCCTAAAGCTCTCATTTCTTACAGAAAAGCTACAAATATATACAGGTTTAGTGTCAGAAACATGCAGATACAGCAAAATTGCCTCCATTTCAACATTAGCCAATCTAGAGCAGGCTCTGTAAAGAGATTTTTCCACATTTTCTCTGCAATGGAAATAAGGATAATAATTTAATTACTCAAAACAGGTAATAAATCAGTTATTTACTCTGAAGAGTATAAAATTATGTGAATTTCTGGATATAGTTTTCATATTTTTTATTATATTCATAAAAAGTAGCATACAGGATAAATTTCAGAGTCCTCTTAGTCATTTAATTGATGACATTCTATTTGGGGATAAGATAGGGCTCTGGAAAAACAAAATTCTGAATATTTGGTGCTTTACTTTTTTCCCCATGCATTTTTTATAGAACTAGAATACTATAAAAACAAATCCCAAATAATGCCATGAAAAATTCATGTTCTCCATTTTGCTTGGTAATACACACTTTTTTGGCTGGTAAATATCAAATGAGTTTACCAAGGAACAGAATATAAAAATCTTTATTTTACAAACAGGAAAACTGAGGCACAAAATGTTAAAGCTGTTTACCTGCAGTCTTCAGGAAAGTGTGAAGGAGGCCAAGCCTTGTGAACTCCAACTCAGTGCTATACATCATTGGTCTCCTGAATGTTGCTGACATTTTGTGCAAATTGGCTGTTGTAACATACTTAGATATGGAAATAACAAACACCTTTTCTTTTCGTCATCAGACAAAGCCAAAGACGTATCTATTATATGAGAACAAGACTCTGAATCTTAACTTCTATTGCTAAAATAGTCTTTCAGAAAGATTCACCCTGATAAGACCTGATTTCTAATTAACAGATTTTTATGAAGCAAAATATTCTTTCCTCTGAAAAAGCAAAACCCAGAACTCTGGACAGCATCTTTAAGACATTTTACAATTCCATTCTCAACAGACAAAGAACGTAAACTCAATTAGTGGTGAAAATCTTCGATTCCATTTTGGCACTTACATTCTGTGAAGAAAGGAAATATATACACTTTAAATCTTTTATAATCTTCCTACTCCAGTTTGTGATTAGAGTATCAGCTTGGATTTTGATTTCCACTGGGCATGTCTAGGCTAATCTGTGCTTAAAATTAAGTTCCTAAAAGAACTTTGGGTTGTAATGCAACTGTCCATGCGTCACGTCTGCATCTAGAACGCCTTCCCTGCTACTCACAGCTATGTCCATGGGGAACATCTGAGCAACTGCCAGTGACAGAAGAGTGATCATGCCATTGAAGCAATCCTGTAGCACAGGGGCAGAAGGCCAGTGGACTGCATAAGCAATTTGCTATGCAAAATCTCCTGCTGCCAACCAAGAAAACACTAACTGAAAATACAAGATTATTCTGCTGGAAACCTTAGTTGGGAGCAAAACCTTCAGCATTTGGAAGACACATCAGCTCTGTGGCCAAGCAGATGGTGCAGTTTCTCTTCTGAAGGCAAGTATATGATGCAGTGCATGCAAAGAAGCAGCCTCAGATTGCTAAAGAATTGCAACTTAAACCCTTGAGGTCCTGAAAGAGTCATAAAGACTACCCACTCAGCACTTCTAAATGCCAGTATTGTATCTGGCACTTAAATCTGTGATCTATGAGACTTGTTGAACAGGGCTTTCCTGGGCCCATTTCCCATTCCTAATCTGCACAACAATCATTTGGTCTCTATACAGATCTGAAGGGCTGGTCCTGAACCCACTAATTGGACCTATGTAAACTTATCCTTCCAAAAGTGACAGGACAAGGAGAAATGGTTTTAAACTGAAAGAGAGGAGGTTTAAATTAGATGTTAGGAAAAAACTGTTTACTGGGATGATGTTAAAGGACATGTTGCCCAGGAAAGTTGTGGATGCCCCATCCCTGGAAGTGTTAAACTGCAGGCTGGATGGAGCTGTGAGCAACATGGTCTAGTGAAAGAAGTCCCTGTCCACAATAAGAAGGGGATTGGAACTAGATGATCTTTAATGTTCCTTTCAGTCCAAACCATTCTATGATTTTATAGTTGTCAGAAATCTGTTCTACAGGGGGTTTTTTTCCTGATTCAAAAGCCTCCTTACGCAATGGAAATATGAATTAAGATCTCTAAGCTTTGTTTGTTTGCTTTTTGATGATTTTTCAGAAGACCATTAACAATCTGAGGTGTAATTATAGACTTCTGGTCTTAATTGAAAAAAACACAATGTTAAATTCTTTCCAAAGTCATCTTTTCTTTCTATGTGTAACAAATGTAAATGCAGTTATTTAAGCCACAATCAAACACATACTTTTTCCTCACATATAATTGCATTCACTGCATGGCATACTGCTTTCACTTATCCATAAAGTTTTAGAAAAAGGAGACTGCAAAAACTGTGCTAAAAATACTCTAAAAGCAATCATTTTTAAGTCTTCTTAAATAAGCCTAAAAAGGAACTCTGCAGAAACCATTTATCTCTTTTCTTGGTCACTTTAAATTTGACTGTTATAATAAAACAAAGAAAATGTTCTTTTTCAGTTGCTGTAGACGAAAAAGGTGCACAGAACTGACTGGAGCCAGCATTTTGGTACATGCTTATCTCTTGCTGAAAAAATTCTGGGTTATTTTCAGTGGAAATAAAAACAGCTACTCTGTCACAGGAATTACATTTGTAAGGAAAACTGCCAGTACCGATCTAATACTGATAAAAACAAATATTGGTGTGAATTTATGGACTACATTCACAGCACCATCTCATAGCATTTTGCCCAAGATGTAGTTTTATAATTCAGAGGAGACCAAATCCAGTGACTAAATAAAGAACACTTTATTTTACAGGTCACAACTAAAGTATGGTGGCAGATATGGTCAGTGATGCACCAAGTAACTTTGTCTAAGCACTCATACACGACTTGGGAATTAAGCAGAAAGCAGCCTACTTTTCAGCTAGAAACTGCAGGGGACCCTGTCGGAGTCATTTGTTCACACCTCAGCAGAAAACTTACATCTAGTGAATTCAGTGCTTTCTTGATTGTTGTTTCTTTTACAAGTGCCAGTGGATTATTGGCTCCATTTTAAGTTTTAGTAAAACAATTAATCTTTTTTGAGATTCCAGTACACTTTTTGATATTTTCAGCAGTTCTAGTGGCCAGGCATAATTTGGAAAACAAAATGAATTCTTTACCAGACTGGCCTCGTGCCCTCCCTTCATTAGAGCAGTGGGACCATTTTCCTTCCTAGAGTTGCATTTTGAGAACTGTGTGTATCTCATTACCCTGTTACTGTCTGGAACACCCCGTGTGTTGCAGAGGTTACAGGCAATGAGTTATGGTTGGAGGTGGAATGGGGACCAAAGCAAGGGAGATGAAATTCAGTTTTAAGCCAGAATATCCCTTTCCCCACCACATAATTTGATATATTATTTCTTTAATGCACATGCAGCCTCTGTCATTCAGGAGGTAGAACAATGAACCATTGGTGTAAGGAATGGAGTCCTTTGGGAAAAACTGCTTGAGAAAGCCAAATAATTCCCATCCAATCAACAAGAGTAGGATTCTGGCTAAAAGAAGAGCAAAAAAAGTAAAAAAGAAAAATTGTCTTGGGCATGAAAACAAAGAAGAGGGCTTGCATAAAGCTGTTGCTGGCGATTGGGACTGGAAGAGACCACTGTAATTTCTTGCACTATGGCAATAGAAATAGCTCAGAATGGCCACAGAAATACATTCAGTTGCTAAATTAATCTCACTGATTGTTTTTCTTCACTGTGTGAAGTAAAATCAATGGTATTTCATGTTTATTTGTGTTCAGGAAAGGAATCTTATTTACTCTACAGAAGTTATCTACAGTTAATATTGTGTCCAGACAGACTTGATTACTGTTTTCCCTGTGTTCTATATAGAATTGAATCAATTAGCTATGACTGTAATAATTGTAGTCATTTATTCCTCCTTGCTATCGTTTGTGGTTACTCAGTTCCTTCCCTACACAGATTTTCCAGTACATATATTCATGACAGAGGTAGAAAAGTGGGGCACAAGTTGAAGAAGTTAGAATCACAAAAACATCAGTTTATTTCCTACACCGTAAGTTCCCTTAATTATTCTTGTGCCTGTGCCTCTGTCAGCAGATAAGCCCAGCAGAGTAAAGCAACTGGCTGACAGAAGTCTTTTTAAGAAAACTATATGACATCTAGGAGCGTGAAAACCTGAAAAATCTTTTCTTTCTAGAGTTATGCCCATGTCAGGGCCTTTACCAGGAAAGATCTGTCATTTAGAGAACACACCAGGCAACTAAAATCATCACAGTCAGCCAAGTGAGAACAAAACATAACTCATCAAACCTCCTTTTCAGATGTACTTGAAGCCACTAAAGATTTCATTTGTGATACCTGATGCGGGCCTGCTGGATACAGGGAACGGAAAGCTCACACTCCAAGGGATGAGGTAGAAAAGTTTTTTTTAATTGAAATGGCGCCTGGCTTATATAGGATCAGTAGGGCAGGTTCTGGAACTGAGTGGAACTTGGGAGCAGTTTAGGGAAGAGCCTGGGAGGGGTTTGCAATACAAGGCAAAAACCTCCAAAACTGGGAACACAGGGGCAAATGCAGGCCATATAAGGAAATGCTACCCTGCTGCACGCAGGGACCAATCAGGGATGAGTTACAAGCCATGAGGGATGGAGAATTCCAGCAGGCACACACAGTAAAGCAAAGGAAAAGACATATAACATGATAAAATCCTCAAACTGGGTACAGACTTTAAACTGCAAACAGTCCTTAAACATAGCAACAATCCATATAAACGCAGCAAGCAGTCTTCCAGAGCTCAGGCAGTCACAGATCTGGGTTGTTTAAGCTGTCCTTCCACAGCTGGTATCTCTCTCCTTCAACAACCTGAGGCTAAGTTTCCTAGTCATCCAGCCTGCTTAACACTGGGACCACTTTCCTGAAGAATGTAAGAGCTCCAAAGACTGGGACAATGTAGAAGAGACAGTTGCCAAAGATGGCAATTGCCTCCAAAGTAAAAATACTCAAAAGCTTGTTGCTATTAGTAAAACTACTGTTATGCCAGAATGACCCATCATCTGACTGGGAAGGGATGGCAGAGAAGTTATCCTTGAGAAATGATGAAATATTCATCATAGTCACATTAAGTTACAACTTCTACCATTAGCGGCAGATCTGCTTAATTAACTGCCCTAAAATCTATGCCATACCTGAATGAGGTCATGACCAAGTAGCAATGGTGTTCCTCCTTGTGAGTAAACAGCTCTAGCATTTGGCCCATCCCAGCTGCCAAGCTTGGCAGCTGTGATGAACTGCAAGTTCCTAGTCAGATCCTATCACCTCTGTTACTCCACATACCTTCCCTAGAAATTGCTTCCTGAACTAGTCCAGGATCTTTCTGTGGGACCTCCTGAAAAAGCATCCAGGGAACAGGAGGAACATGGTGGGGAGTTCATTTCTTAACAGCTTCATATAAGTAGATTGAGCACAGGTTCTGTGCAGGATGTTGAGACTGACTGCATGTGGGAAAACAGAGATAGCGCCCATTCCTGGGATCAAGCTTAGCCTGAAGCTGTACCCTGGCATCTTCATCCCTTGCAGACATTAGAGATTTGTATTACAGAGCCCCAGGTACAAGCTTAGAGTGGGACAGCCTGGTTTCTTTGCAGAACACATGCAAAGGGAGAGCTGGGATCCAGAATATCCACACCACCTCCCTCTGATCCTGCAGAGCCAAGTAGCAGCCATTAATAAAACACTGCCATCCTTGTTAGTAAAGAGCACATGAACAATTTTAAGAGGTCATCTCCTGGAGAAAGATGGAATGGCTGGATCTACCTGCCTGGAAATTGATGTGTCTTTGTTAGGAGATGCCAGGGACTGCTGGTGACACAGGAGTCACATGACCTGTGGTTACAGACCTGCAGGGTATGAACTCACCCCTACATTTCTCTACCATCTTTCCTTCTTGTGGCCAGGCAGCATCTCTCAGCACATAGACCTCCTCCTGTTTAGGTGGAGGCTGGAATCCATGAGACTGTGATATGCAGACAGGCATTTGTAGCTGAAGCACAAGAGGGAACAACCTTGATGGGAAGGCTATTCTGGCTGAATCATGAATTTGAGTGGAACAGCTGAGGGGGGAAAAGGAACTATTTGATAATGGCCATCCCTGGGAGCAGAAAGCCATGGGAAGGTAAAACCTATGTGAGAAAGATGATCGGCTTTCTTCTCATTTATTTGTTGAATTATTTAATTTATGGGGCAGAATGACCTCTGCTGTTCTACAGACTGCATTCAGGCAGAGGAAGCGATTGACCCTAGGCTCCCATGAGAATTTCCTAAGCAAACACTGTAATTACTTGAGGGAATAAAGATCAGGGTTGGTTACAAAGAATGAGCGGGAGATTAAATTATTAAGTGGCAGATGAAATCCAATGTAGGTAAATGAAAAATGTTATATACAGAGAGAAGCAATTCTAATTTTACATGTATTAGATGGTGGTCAGAGAGATTTTGAAGTTGTTATAGCTTTGAAAAACAGGGGTTTAGTGCTCGGGATTGACACCTGTTATCTACGTTCCTGAGACGTGTGTTGTTCTGTCCTATACACATGAACTCTGCATATGAGATTACAACCTATGTCACTACTAATTGCTGAGATAATGGAATTTATAATAAGATACCAAGATGTACAACAAGCCCCAAAGACCAATATTATTCTGATTTAAATGAAAATCTGCAAAGCAGAGCTATTAAACACGTTGGTATTCAGCAGTCTTCAGAAGCCTCCATTTAAAACATAAAGCTCAGGTGAAGTCTCTGCTATGTCAATGACACCTTTGAGGATTTCAATATGATCAATAAAGAAACAGGATGTAAGACTGTTCAAATATGTAAATTGTACCTTTTTTGTGATTTGCTGGGAGGTATCTGAAATTTTTTATAAGCGTAGTAATTCAATTCAGATACTCTTAAATTGCATTAAATTCCCCCAAAGCAGAAAAAGTAATATATTAATACACTTTGGTTTAAAATTTCAATTCTTTTTTGAGTAATGTAATAATAATTAAAAAAAAACACAAAACAGCTTGTTGCTAATCTAAAAGTGTTTACTCAAATAGGTACAAAATAATAATAAAAATAACTTCTCAAAGTTCTGAATTATTATTGGTTTTAATTTTTGAAAGAGGCATTTTAATTAAATAACTGAATGTCTTGTCCTTGCTGACTAAATCTACTAGTGTCTGACCAGCCTACTTGCTTATTTTTTACCTTCTTCAACATCCTACTAGTTGTTCATAGCTCATATATTTGCTTTCTGGAAAGATTTGGTTGAGTGCAGCCTTAACACTTTCTTGGGAAAATGCTATTTTTAGTTATTAACTAATTATGTTTTCATTTTTCTTTCTCTCAAATTCCTCCAAACTTCCTCATTCAAAAGTGCGGCACTATCAGGGTATATAGAAAAGGAAAATTTTCCTTAGTATTCTCTAAGTCCTGCCATAAAAAGTATTAAGCACTTAGGAATACAAATTCAAAATTCCCTTAAAAGGTTCATAAATTAAATCATAATATCAACCCCAAAGAGTTTGAGAGAGAAGTAGAGAGAGGCACAGCAAGTAAAAGGAGCAAAGGTACAATTGACAACCGTATATCTTGTTTTTTGAACTGTATGGGGCTATATTAGTCAAGTCCTACATAAGGGGAAACTATATAAATGAGAGATTTCAGGTATTTTATATCTATCTATCTATCTATATCATCATCATCATCATGGCTGGGCTTCGCGAATGAAGATTTGGGAAGGGCTCTCCCCACGCTTGCTACAAGCGCGCTGGTGGCTAAAAAGGCCAATGCGCGATAGGCAAGTCCGGTCACAAAAGGCACAGTGGAAAGTCTCCTCGGGCAGTATTGTTGAGACATGTTTTTTTCTGCATTGTCTTTTTTCTTCATGACTGTGCTCTCAAAAGAAGCAGCAGCGTTATAGATGGTGTTCCTCCATGCCTCCCGATTGNGTTTTCCAAAAGCTCTGTGTGCCTTTGCTAACCTGTTGTCTAACTCTGTCAATCTTACCATGTGAGGAAATGATGCTTCCCAGATAGGTGAACTGCTGGACTGATTTAAGTTCTGATTTGCCTATGGTGATGTGGGGATGGTGAAAGACTTCCTGGGGTGCAGGTTGATAGAGAACTTCCATCTTCTTCAAGCTGACTTCCAGCCCAAAAAGCTCAGCAGCCTCTGCAAAGCAGGATGTTAAGCACTGCAGAGCTGCTTCTGTGTGGGCAACAAGGGCGGCATCATCAGCAAAAAGCAGCTCACGGACAAGATGATTGAGGGTCTTGGTGTGGGCCTTCAGTTGCCTAAGGTTGAATAGGCTTCCATCAGCACGGTATCGGATGTAGCTGCCGTTGTCTTCATTGAGGTCTGCCGTTGCTGTGTTTTACATTAAGGTGTCGTTATTTGGGCAATAAATAGTAAACACTCTGGTTTAAGCATTTAAGACATGGAATGTTCAAATCTCTCTATTATTAGTGCACAGATATTTGAGGTGGAAAAATCTGAGTTTAAGAACAAAGTAGTAAGTAATTTTCAAATGGCCATTCAGGAAGCCAATGGCAGAGATCTTCCAGCAGTTATGTTCCTAAATACCTTCTTAGTCAATCTTCCACTGTTGCCATACAGTTTTATTTCTTGTTTCTTCCCCAAAGAAGAAAAAAATGGAAAATAGCTTAGTTGTACATTTAAAATACTGGATTTCAACAGTAGTTAATTCTCTTTTTTAGCCTTTTTTTTATATATATATATATCTATGCAACAAAATTATTTAAATGTATCCCCAAATGTAAAGAATTATCGGTTTCAATTTTTTTTTTCTTCTTTTCAAGTTATCTTTGATGTTTGTGGCCAGAACTCCAGTGCTGCTGCAGCCACGGCTTGAAATACTTTTCCCAAGACTTTTGCCATTTCAAACATTCCCTTAATATTAAAACAAATGAAAATCAGGAGGTATCTAATTGTCTTGGTTTTGATTTTGTTAATAAAATGTGAAAGGTTAAAATGGAGCAAACCATTCCTTAAACCATAGCCATAGCAACACCAAGGCTTCAAAGATGACTTGGAAATTAAAATCTTTAAAAAAAAAAAAAAAAGTACAATAAAGAACAATATTTAAAATAATTTCAGGACCTCAGTTTCCACTGAACTGAAAGGGAGTTTCATGATGACTTAACTCCTCATAGAATCAGGCCCAGGCTGAATAAAAGCATATGAGGATTCTGCAGTAAGGCCAGAAGAATGTGTTGTGTTGCAGTGTGTGTTTTGTGAAGGGATGATGCTTGGACAACAAGAGTTGTGCCTATTTTTAATGCAGCCACCCAGTACAACAGATTTAAATTCACTGAATGTTTATTTGCCTCATATCATGTTCCTTGTTCTTCTTGTAGGGGCAAAAATGACTCGTTTCACTACTCTCTGTAGCACCACAGTCTCCATCCTTTCCCATTCCCACTCACGGACTGTAGGACTGTTTGAATGCCTCTGTTACTACTCAGGGAAGCATCTGGTTCACTGAGACAAGATTTCTTGAAAGAGAAATTGCCACACATAAAAAGAGCCTGTTGATTTAAAACAGGAAAGATTAGCTTCTTCTTTACAGGAATTAAAAAGAAAACTAGAACACTGCCTATCCTTTCCCTGCCAATATTGTCACATCCTTTCCAACACTTGATAGCATGCAAATTAATCCTGTTTACAAGAACAAAAGTTAAACCTGTACAAAAGAACTGAATTGTCCAGTTGTCACTACAGATGCCATTTGTATTTTAGTGGGTTCTGATAGCCTTTCTCTATTTGAAACATTGGTCAGCCAATAGGCACTCAGTTCTGCAAGGTCCTGATAAGATATTAGAAATGTGAGGGAGGTTTGTATGAGCAAAATCTGAAGGCTTCGACCCTGTACAGGTGATAGTCTAGGCTTTTACACCCTAGCCATGTTCTTAGTTTGGAGTTCTTCGTTCAGTGAAATGGATGATGATTCATCAGATGAGGCCAGCTGGAGCCCCTGACATAGAGACCCAACTATACATTTAAACAAGATACCCGTGTCCCCAGGTATGGTATATTTTAAGGTACCAGATACATTATTAGTAGCAAGGAACTTATGGAAAACCCTTTTTCTTTTTTTTTTTTTTTCCCCCCAGTCAGCTATGGAAAGTCTTACAGGGACTAGCTTTTTAAGAATGAGAAATTAAATATTTACAGAAAGAAAAGTTCTGTTCTGGTGCTGTAGTCACTGACAGTGTGCATGACTGCTTTATCATAAAGAGCAAAGCTGCCTTTAGGATATAGGCAGCCACTTATAAAAAGGGTGATTAAGGGGCTGAGATAGTCCTGAGGTAGAGCAAGGTTTAGGTATTGTGCTCTTTTTAATCCCACAGTATGCTCCCTTGTAAATTTTAATTTCTCACAGGCCAATCTGAGTCAACAAATTCTTTTAGGCCCCTGTAGACAAATGCTATCTGCAATGAAATTTCTATTTATTGATACTTAGCTGTTCAAACAGGCTTTTTAAAACACACCATTGCATATGAGTAGGAGAGCTCTGTTGCTTTTGATACTATCCATCTTTAACTATTCACATGGCTTTTTGATGGGGTCTGAGCATCCTTGTCTACCATTACAGTCAAATACTTGTCATCATCTCTGAAAAGCCAGTGTGCTGGCAGCATCAATCATTTTCTACCTGGAAAATTGCTCTAATCAAATTAGATGTTTAGAAAGAGCAGCGACTGTAGAAGGATAACTAAGTCTTTCCTGTTAAGTGAAGACCCTGACTCAAATGTCATTGAAGGAATGATAATGTCTGAGTTGTGACAGAGGAGCTGCATACTAGAGGAACAGGGAGTAGAGGTAGTATCTTGTTACTTCTTATCATGGAAGAAATACTGTAAAGTTTAGTGCAATACTGCTTTTATTAGTATAATTTTTAATTAGTATTATTTTTAATTAGTATTATTCCTGCATATCAGGAATTTTAGAGTGTAATTATAAATATCTGCTAAATTCTACTAGAATGGCTAGAAAAGTCCATAGGAAGAAGCCAGGTCAGTATATCATGTATGATCTTTTATTGATATATCAATATAAATTGATCTAGTTGCTTACGTTTCTCTGTGTTATTCTAATTTTCTGTTAAACTAGACACTCTTTCACATCTCTTTGTGATCTGCACCAGCATCAATGATTATTTATACCTGGGATACATACAATTAATATAAGAAGCAAATACATATTTCAAAGCTGTTTAGTCCTTTTTTTTCCCACTGGTGCAACTGTTAGACCAATTCAGAGAGAAAACAAACTCATCTCATGTAAGCTGTTCCTTGCTTGCTTGTCAGTAAAACACCTATTAAGGTGGTTATCTCCTCATATTTCTCTTTTCTCTTTTAACAAAGAAGGACATATGCCTTCATATAAGAAGCAGTTTTACACATGAAGGTGGTTTTCTTTGGTAACAGAAAACATGCAGGATTTACAAGAATTGTTTTTCAGGAGATCCAGACAGACAGCATTGGAACCCAAATTCAGTCTGTATATAATGAAGTCAACAGGAATTTCTCCACAGTGTGCTAATGCTCTGTTTCATTGTCACTTGGGGAAAAGTATCTCTTTGGCAGAACAGCACTCCACTTTGAAGTGGCGGATAGAAAGACAAATGCTGAAACTGTTCACAGGAGTTCCAATTAGTGCCCGTGTTGATGGGTTTCATTGCCTGTGCGAGGTTCAGCTGAATAACTAAGGCCCTAAATTACATGCAGGATTGCAGAGTAATTAAACATTTTGTTGCATACTGCAAATAGCTCCTTCTGTCTTCTCTTCACAATAAATGCCCTGGGAACATAAAAAGAAATATGGAAGATTTTGCACTTCTCCACTTACTGTGGATACAATGACCTTACAGGTGAAGGACTCCATAGTCTACCATCAGTCTCTGGAGTCATCAAACCCCTGTGAAGAAGCACACAGAATGACCAATTTAAACCCAGAAATTTACCTAACCAAACATCAGGGAAATACATCATAAGCACCATGCTGACTTTAGCATATTGGCAGCTGTTTGTTGCAAATAGGTGATAAAGTGTTTGGGTTGGTCCTTAGGGAGCACATGGCTTAAGTTTTGTGTTCTGTTTGATCCCAGAGCACACTTCCTTGTAAATTATGTACTTGCACTTGCAGGAGACATATTTAGAATGTTTGCTAAATGTCACAAAGTCTGCATGGTTTTCCTGCTTGGTAGCTGAAAGCTGAATCATTTGAAAGTTGGTAAAAATATTGGATTGCCTTGATATTGCTAACAGGAGTATCTTATATGAGTAAACTCATTGATTAGTCTAACTCATTCAACTCAAGAAAATAATTGAAGTCTTTTCCTAAAGTTGGGAAGGTCAGGCCAAATACTAATAAAAGTAGACTACTGTTCCTGGTTGTCGTGGGCTGTGTCAGATGTTGCTTGAGTCAGCTTACTTTTCACTGAAAGCTTTTATTTCCCTGTCCATTAGTTTGATCCATGAGTTTTATATCCATTTGCTTGGATAGACAGTTGTCTTCTGCCTCCTGCTTTTGGCACAGGACCTCAGGAGACTATGAAATAACACATGGCACTTGTCACTACTGAAACCTACATTTGCTAGCAGAATTGAGTTCCCTACTTGAAAAGCAATTTGATTTTATTTCCTCGCTCTGCCTCTGACTTAAAGAACAATGTGCTCTGTTTATCTGAGAGGTGATAGACAAGACTGTCATCCCCACCCAATAACTGTATGTGCTCACAGCTCAGGCTGGTATGTACACAGGTGGAGCCAATTCCTCCACCCTAGGCATACATATCTCATACTTAATCCACTGTCCTGTCTGGGCAAAGATGTACTTCTACCTTCCTCTGTCCTTCCATAACTGTCTGTGGCAGGTACATGTGAAGACAAGGTATGAGAAATAGATGGCTTGTAAAAGCTGTGGTCCCTGATACCTGACCCCATCCAGCCATCCTGACCCACAGGTGAAGATCCAAAGGAGGGGCTGGAGGAAGTTACTGGAGATCTTATGTTGAACAAACAGACACAACTGTATGTCCCTTGTGTTTACCCTGCAAATTATTTCAGACTCTGAACCGGGCTGCTGTTTGACCTGGTTGGACATGATAAGATACCATCCTCCCTGTCCTGCTTATATGGGAAGGAAGTTCAGGTGTGGAGTCTGAAGGCAGCTGTGGTATGCTGTCATGGGACAAGGTCTACTGGCATACTGCTTGGAGCACCAAACCTCAGAGCAAGAAGCTTGTAGACAAGTAAGAGCTTGAAGTCTGCATAATGCCAAGTGCCTTTGGTGGGAAGCTGAGCTCATTGACTTGAGTTATTTCAATGGATGAAACTCATTTCTACCTTCCTTCCCCAGAAATAATTTGGCATTTTGCTTTGTTGGAGTAGGTCAATGACACTTGGTTACCTCAAAGAGTGTTATGTGGGTGTGCTTATGTTTGTAAATGTGGTGGGGCAAAATATTTAATTAATACCAAACTTGCCAAAAAAATTTCTTGGAAACCAAAACTATGTGAAAAAAATTGACTGAAATTTATATATATATATATATACCTGGGAATATATTGAAATGCCAAAAACTTTGCTTTCATATTTTCAAGTAAAAATGCTGCACTTCTGTGTCAGATGTCATTTTTAATTAAAGACAATACAAAAAAATTAAATCAAAGAATGAAAAATACAGGATTTAAATAATTTTGAAATACAGAACAGAACAAAAAATTATAGGTTGAATAACACTCATGTTTTGCGTTCCTAAAATCCTAATAGGGAAGGAGTTGTTTTTCCTCTCTCTCCAAAAAACCCAAAACCTCCTGCTTTCATCATAACTGATTTTCCTCCCTTATATTTTGACAGATATGTGAGCCACCAGACTGAAACATCCCAACCAGAGTATAACTGCCAAATTTCATTTATATGTTCTTAATCACTTTTTTCAGGTAACATAGTAAGATGAGAATTGCTATTATTCTCTATAGAAGCAATTTCCTTTCCTAATAACCTTTACTAAACACTCAAATACCAAAGATAAAATGTACCAAATAATAGTAATCAAATAATAAACTAAGATATTTTCTATTGATTTCAATCCAAGTTCAAACATTTTGTTAAAACTGTTTTATTAATATAAAATAGGGAAAAGTATGAAGGAAGACACTGCAAAAAGAGCAAACCTTTGAATACAGTTAGAAATATTACTTCATTATTATGTCAGAGACCTCTCCACCCAGCTTCATATCACACAATAAGTCTATTGTTTGCTGTAAAGACTCGCTGTGGACAGAAATGTCCAACTGAATAGGTATAAATGATTAAAGACAAGATTTTGGTCCGTGAGATTGATTTGTTTATGAATACAGTTCATAGTGCTTAATCCTAACACTGATCCATGGAAGAGAATGAATGAAAGAGTCATGTAAAAGTCTTTGTGGCTCGCATTTGCACCAGGAAAATGCCCTGTATCAGCAATGAATGTAAGTTGAAGATGGAGCAGGTAAGTGATTACTGTGGCAGACTGAGAGCAGCTGCAGCATAGAGTGCAGGGACTGCTGACCTGCTCTGCTTGGTGTCAGAGGGATGCATTTGAAAAGTTAGAGGGATGCTTCTAAGATTGTCAAATGGCAATGTGTATGTACCTTGAATTGAGGAATTTTCTACACCGACATGTGCATATAGCTGGAAAGTGGTGATATATTTGTATCTGTTCATTCAACTCTAAAATTAGTGTTCAGGAATCCCTTTGATACTACTGCAACCTGTAATGGAGAAGACACTTTCACTCACACAGGTACACACATGCTCATTATTATGTTAGTGATGATCTTTTCAGCTGTTGCTGCATCATTTGAGAAATAATATTATTTATTTATCTCTTCGTAGAAGAAGAAAACATTTCTTTTCCTGGAAATTTTGTCCACCTAGTGAAATAAGAGTAATTTATGTTTTAGTAAGTTAAAGTATGTCAAAGTACCTACATCTTAGTACCACTTAGTTTATCTAGACTTGCAATGAATTCTCTCTCATGTTGTGGTAATAAATTCAGAGTTGAATCTGTGTTTCTTACAGGAAAATCCTCCCCGCACCTCATTCCTCAACCAGCTTCACTTCTGCTAGGACAGAGTTATCTTTCTGCTATCTTGCTCACTCTTCTCTTGGTGGGAGCCATCACCTTCAGCAGAATGAAGCTCCCTTCATCAATGATATTATTGTTTGGTGCTTATGACAGTCTCCTCAGAAGCAGAAAGCAAAGAGTGAAACTTGCTTTACTCTGGAGTGAATGGATCAAAGTATTCTCACTTCCTGAGTGCAGTAATCACCAGAGTCCTACATGAAAGATTCTTTCTTCCTGAACTGTTTTTAGAAGATCTTCTAGAAACAAGTCCTGTACAGTTTTTTGGTCATTGGTTTGTTGGGGTTTTTTAAATGGTTTGGGTGGAGGGTTTTTTTGTTTGTTTGGGGTTTTTTGTTTTTTTGTTCTCCCACCCTCACATTCCCCCCTCCCCAAAGAAGGGATTGATGTTTGTATGTCTTTATGGGATTTGGTTTGAAGATTTTAAAATAATATCAGATGTCTTAAAAGAGGCACTTTACCTGAAATACAATGCAAAATATTGTCTGATGCTCTTTATTCTCATTCTCATTATTCTTTAAATGTAGCAATTAAATTATACAGAGTAGAAGTATATAATAAGATTGTAATACCTTTCTTGTTGTATTCTTATGAGCAATGAAATAATTTTGAGAACTAACTTGTAGTGTGATATAGGCCCACTTGGGTAGATAAAGATTTTGCGCTGCAAATATGTTCCCTTTTTTAAAACAAAACAGCACCAAAAAAATCTCTTTATCTGAACGATGAACGAGCCCCTTCAATACACTGTAAATGTTACCCTGGCTGTGATCCAAGGGTTGTGATGTGGAAGGAATAAGTTGCTTAATTTCTGCATTTAAAGCCTTTGTTAAAAAATGTTTTAATCTTTTCTTGACTCCACTATAGTTTAAAGTCTGGTTTAACATTCCAGCCGGGCCACAACAAAGACCATCATTGTTTGACATGCTTTTTCTACAGAGCCTGTCAGATGTGCTGCATTATCTAAACAATGTTGGCAGCAAGTACACAAGTAGCAAGTGTGAATCAAATCAAAGATGTCCTCAAATCCAGACTCCAAGCCTGAATGTTCCCAGACTCCAAGGGTATAGCAGGAGTGTCTGATTATCAATAAGCATAACCAACGATAACCTAATAATTCAGGATTCAAATCCAAAACTTGATGGTTTCCATTGGTGGGGGAACAGCCTTCAGTTTATGTTTTCATCCCACATTAGGACCACCAAATTAAGAACTACTCAGCTTTGTTCTTTACCTCAAACACCCAAAAAGGGGTTGTTCACAGATGAGTGTTGTCTGATTCTTGCTGGGACACATGAGTAAACCCAGTGCACAAAACAAGCAGGGAAGCTACAGTCTTGGCTGCTGATCCTCTTGCACTGCCCTCAGCCTCACCTTCCAACCTACTCAGTCTTGCTTGGCACCATTGTAGTGTCAGTAACCACCTTGCTAAAATCTGCCTACTCAGCTCTTAGTGTGTTTCCTCACCTATTTCTATCTAAATGAATCAAGCCAGCAAAAATCTCCCATTTTAAACTTTGAAACTGGTCTGACTTGCAACAAGTAAAGTGCCTTTGGGACTGATTGTATGAACAGTTCAGCCTGAAGGTCTGAGGAACGCACCACAGAGAAGCCAACTACTTTAGGTCTTTCATGCTATGGAGGCACCTTCTGACCAAAGAAAAGTACTTGTGAAAAACTGAGAACATCATTAACTTATTTTATTGCTGTATCATTCCTACTTCCAATATATGATATTTCAAAAGATAATTTTATTTTTCAAAATTATGATTTTGAAATCATGCTTTAATATAAGGTACAACACCCCTAAAATAAGTTTTAAAGAGCATTTATTTCATGGATAATTCCACTAAAAACCAAAATCAAGTAGTAAAAACAAGATGAAATATATTCAGTGCAACCAACTAATACTAGTAAATATGAATTGTGATTCCATATGTTTGACATGCAATAACAATTAGTTTGAGGTTCTGTGAGAGTATTAGAACTTTTACTGTGGGAGATGCCACCATACAATACACAGATTAAGGGACCTGGATGTGGTAGATGCTAACTGAAGATTCCGGTCTTTGCAGTACGGTAAAATTAAGTTCAGCTGTGTGGCCTTAGAAGGGATAAAACCTGCACTTGATTTCGGCACACCACAGCAGGCCAAATCATGCCTCAACAGTCTCTGTGAAAGAAGGGGATCTTCCTCCTACCACCTCATTATTCCATGTTGTCAAATATTTTACTTTCTACACTCACAAAAGGAAACCCTAATTAATTGACTGCTATACAGTGTTTTGCTACTGTGACTAAATTTAGGCATAAGTATGAAAAGGTCTAATCTTGTACTGCCTTTTAGTATTATTCTTCAAAAGACAACTCTTACTTTTACATTTTTGTTTTCTTTTATGCAAAGAAATATATTTCATATTGTGATTTAAATACACAGCAATAAATCCAGCAGGATTGCATAACATGATAGATATTCACCAGAAATCAGAAATATGCCAAATTCAGTTATTCTTCAGTGTCAGGTCTGCAGTCTTGTAAGGAGTTATAAATAAATTATAGATAATTGATTATTAAATAATTTCATTTGATGTTATATCTATACATCTATTTTTGCCGTGTACTTTTAAAACAACAAACAAAATTTATATTACTTCATTCAAGTTTGAACAAATGAGAAAAGAAAGTGTTTTCTCTTACTATTGTATGAAATTTGATTTTCTGACCAACCACAAAGAAAATAAATGGAATATAGATATTAAAGACAATTTGTCTTTTTTTAAGAGTTGAAGGATTAAACTTCCAAATTTTGTCAGTTTGTTGGGGAAAAAAAGGTGGTTCAGGTAGCTAGGATGAAAAGAAAGTATTCTTACAAGCAGTAAAATTTTTTAAATTTAAGATGGATTTTTTACTCTTACTTCCCTTAAATTTTAATTATATTTGGTTGCAACAATTAAATGTAGCAATACAGAAAGAAAAAGATCATAATGAAAATGGAGAAACACACAAGAGAATCTCCAATATAATAAAAAAGGATGACAGTGTGCCAACTGTGTATGTATCATTTCATCTAATTTGTGAGCAGGGCAGCAAGGTTTGTAAGAATTATTGGTTTTAAATTAAAATACTATGGTAAAACTAGATTCATTTATGGTTGAACCTCCTGATTTATTTTTATACTGTAACTACTAATTACAATCTTCTAAAATATTTTAATTCTTGTTTTCAGGAACTCTGCCTTTCAAATGACTTCTAATCACAAAATTTGTAGGAAGAAGGTATTTCCCTAGTAGAGCAAAGTCAACATGAATGAAGCAGGGCAAGAGGAAACTCAAATGAAAAACAAATTACCTGAAGAATAGAAAAGAGATGAACATATTTGTTAATGTTATCAACCTGATTTGTTTTCTTCTGCCTGAGGCAAAACCATGGTTGACCATTGAATACATAAGAAAAAGAAATTTTATGTCCAAGTTCTCATCCTAACTTCTGTCAACTCACAAAGAGAATAAAGACTTGCAGCTTTGCTTTCCCCTGGCTTTGAAACCCTAAACAGGTTGCATTTCCAAGAATTTCCATGGAATTCCAAATGTAATTTCTCTTGTCTTCAAATGTGATTTTTGTCTCTGTTTCTGTACTAAAGTTTTCCTTAAATTAGCAGCTTAAAAGAAAACAAAAAAAAAAAAAAAAAAAAAAAAAAAAAAAAAAAAAAAAAAAAAGAAAGAAAGAAAACAAAACAAAACAAAAAAACCCCCCACAATCAGAATCTTTACAGTCAAGACTAACCAAATAGGCTTTTTATGGTGCATCTGGAAGAAAAATACATGTCCTTTTGGGGTACTCTCCTGGGTCTAGAAACAACTTTTACCTATCATGAGCTTTATGTCATCCAAGTCACACACAGAATGCAAGGACTGTAAATGCCAGTCTCACATCTGTGATACTTCATTCTCAGAGTGGTGAAATTTTCACTTCAGGCTTCCTTTGCTCACCAGAAAAGGATTAAGTAGATGAATAATGTAGCCTGATCAATGCTCTAGGCACACATTGCCAACTATGCCATCTGCAGGCACTGGTCATGAAGAGAAGGTTGTCGGTACTCTTCCAGCCCTACTGATTCTGGAAGAAAGGCAGTCAAATCTTGAACCACACAAATTCTTCTTCCTCCACATCAGTACACCTGTACTGAGCATGCATGTACCTAGTAGTCAATTTCTCCCTCTGTCTGTCAATCTGGGCAGAAGAGAAGAACAGCCTGTAAAACCTGTTTTCTTCCTAGGCAAAAGTCAGCAGAGTGGCTGATGACTAACTACCTGGAGTATTCATATGCAGCCACCATGAGAAGAACCCAGAATCTCCTGTTAATCACCTAGGGCTGCTATGTGTGATGGACAATCAATATTCCAGCTTCAAATTATATTAGATAATTGTGACCAAAAGTTATTACATTTTTACATTGCTATAAAATACAGATAATACATCTGCCCTCTTAGATGGCATCTCTAACAATTGCCATTGAGTAGTAATCCTTTATTGAAAAGTCTGGTTGGAACTTAATGGAACCTGTGTAAAATTTTAAACTGCAATTATTTTAATCTTGCTTCCATGGCAGATTAATGAGGAGAATTTAACATCCTTTCTCACTGATCTCTTTTAATTTATTCCTGCAATATTTATTTTCATTCTGTTTTAAGATTGGCCAGAAATTATATTGGATTAACTCAGGAGATATAGAAGAAATCAGGTAACTGCCTCAATTCTTTTGATGTTGTGCTAAATTGCCTAATCACTGGCAGTGACCAGATGATGCTTTGTTTTTAAAGTGCTGGCAATATGTCTTACACAATTGAGTCATTTTTTTGAGTCACAATTCACTTACTGGCAGAAGGTGGCACAGGCCTGCACAGCCTCAGAAGAATTTATAGACCAGAGCTTCAATCTCCATCAGGCAAAAAATTTTCTTCTTCACAGGAACTACCTTTTTCCCCTGCAATTTGAAAGAGACTAAAATTTCTAGTATAAGTCATTAGAAGCCATAAGCAAGGCTGCAATTTTAGAAGTGAAAAATGTAGCAAGAAATGCCACAAAAGTAAGTCCTAGGTAGTAATGGCTTGAAAAAAAATTATCTTGGTCACAAGAGAGTTAAATAACTCACTATAAAGCTAATCCTTTGTGATTTTAGTGGGAATTAACATATTTCACGCTTTCCATGAGAGGCTTAGCACACTAGAGAGGAGACATTCAGAGCCTCCCTCTACAGGGAAACATTTCAGAAAAGATGTGCAAAAGGCATGCTTCTATTTTGAGGTGTTACATGAGGGCAGCTTGCTCCAGAAGTGACAAACTCACGCACCTGTTGTGGGAGCTCATTGTGCCCACCTGGTCTCCTGGAACTTCTTGCACAGGGGACAGTCATGGTGTGGCACCAAACAGGCAGGCAATCCAGATTAATCTGAGACATCTCCATAACATCACATTATCTGTATGTACATGTACCTGTAAGTGCCCATACCTGTCAGACTTTCTGTCTATATGACTGTATCCATAACTTTTGAACCTCTTGGTCAACCTCAGTCAGTGAGAAAAGGGTGTCAGAGAGAAAATGCAACAAGTTTAGTGAAAAGGCATTGCTGCCCAGAAGAAAAAGCACATTTTAGCATGCTCCATTTAGGAACAGGTTTCAGATGAGCTCACAACATGGGGCATAATCTTTCTTAGACACCAGAGAATCCAACTGTGAGGCACAAATCCATAGGAAACAAGGTTTAATTTGTTCTGCTCACTGCACAGGGAGCATCTTGTTTGTACTAAAAGCAAGGATGACTTCCAGTGCAGTTTCACTTTTGGCCACACTGAAAATGTGACTGGCATTTTACCTTTCCTCCGATGCTTCTGTCTTGAAGAACTTGCCTATAGGCCTAAATGTCCTCAAATTCACTTGCTCCAGGAATGGGTCACTGTTAACTTGGTACAGGAACCAAGTATTTCCATTGAAATCAGTCAGAATATGTGCCTCTCCCTGCCATGATGTGATGAGAATTCATGATGGGGATGGATGGGAGGAGATCTCTGATGCTCCAAACTCTGAGCTTTGCACAGGAGGCTCTAAAACAGTTAATTCAGAAAGGTGACTATTTTCAACTCACAAGCAACTTAAGAGGTATTTGGACTTTTTGTCGCATGAAGCCCATTTTAAATCCATATTTACAGACTGTTCAACATATTACTACCTATTCTACAGAAGGAAAAAACCCTTCTAGAAAAAAGCAACATATCCACTTCTACATTTATGGAATCAAAACATCAAAGGACGTGTGACAGCCCCACATACTGACCTTGAATGCTGCCTTCCTATACAGAATGCTCAATGCTCCTGATTCACTCTGGAAGCTAAAGGCACTTCTCAACTTGCCTGATGCTCAACACCAGTGTTGGCACAGGATTTCTGCACCATTTTTTACAAAGTTAAACAGACTTATTGACTAGGCATTATGTATGTTCTTACTTAAGTAATACAAAGGCTTAGTCATTATGCAGAAGATTTCAAACTATAACAGCTGATGTAACAGTACTTCTGTGTTGTAATAAAAATGAGGGATATTATTAGTAATACTACAGCATATTAATGAGTACTTTTATGGTAATTATTTCAATTGCTCCATCTTTAAAGATGTATTTCCATCTCTACTTTGATAAACGAAGCAAATTTGCCAGGTCCCTTCATCTTCACATTTTTCCGACATTGGAAACTGTTTCAGGGTACTTTTGTATGGAAAAGAGGCTATACAGTATTACTAAGTATTCCAGTCATAACATTTAAGCACCAGGAGCCCTTGCATGGAGTCAAATATTTGAATATATTCTAAATATATTGCTAGTGGGCTCCAATTAAGGCATGCGAGAAGCATAGAGTAGGTAGACCAGAATATTCCTAATGTGTCTTAAACTTACCAAGATGACATTCTCTGTGTTTACTCCTTAGCTTAGCTAGTATAAAAGGCAAATTCCACTACATATTTAGACTTACAACATAAAATAGCATGGCCAAGCTAGGCGAAAAAATGTATGCTTTCATCACTTACCAGGCAAAAAGAGATACAGAATCCTAGTAAAGATACAGTTTTCATGTTTAAACACAATGAAAAGAGCACTGCTTTGGAGTTAAGGGATTACCCTGATTTACCAGAATTTACTTAAATTACACCTGCAATTTTCACTACATTTTAATGACTATAATCTTCACCAATGTAAACTAAAAATCTAGTTTTTATGCCTAATGGAGGCAAGGACTCAGAACACTATAACAAGGTCACTTAAGTAGCACAACTGTATCACTATATACATAAGACTAAAATTTTCGCATGTGTTTTCAGCTTAGCATCCTAAAGTGACTTTTGCTTCTCATTCAGGTGTTCAAGAAATTCTTATTAAATTAGGCACCTATACCTATGGACTAATTAATACTGATCTTTCAGTCTTAGGAAACTACTCAGTTTCACTACGGAGAGGTTATGTCACCTGTGATGTGAAGATGGAATATATGTATACAAATATATATCTGAATGTCTATAAATAACTGTAAAGAGAAGGTTAAGAGAGAAGAAAAAGTAAGGCACTCCTGTTCAGGAATTTTCTGTTCTGAGGCAAGCACCACAGAAAGCTCTGAGTTCCACTAGCATGTCTCAGCTCTCTCTTTTCCAGAGGGAAATGGCAAGGCTGGTATCACATCTTTTGTAGGTACAGTTAACATTGTAACAAAGTAGTTTTCTATCAAAGTCCGTCTGAGCCTCTTTTAACCATAGACTTCATCTAGTCAGTTGTCTAGACTCCTTCTAGGGCAAGGTAGATACTGGTAGATACTTTCTCCATAAAACACTTCTTCCCAGATGTATGGGCTCACTGGAGTTCCTCAGCTTCCTTCGCTGTACAGAGGAAGTCTGAGCAACCAACTTTTACTAAAGCTTTCAAAGATGAAAGTCAGATGAAATAAAGCCCCAGAACTTGAGGAGCAGAGGGGAAGAAGGTTCACTGACATAAACAGCTTATAGAGGTGTTCTCTGGGAAGCACAAGGAATGTTTTGTTTTCCAGTAAAAGGAGATGTAGTTTCTTCTTTTCACCCACTGAACATGTAAATAATAAAATGTTTGGGACATACTTTGAGGAATTAACCTTTCATATTTTTACAATATTTATTTTGGTATTAATGCAAGAATACTTCCTCAGTAATAGCAGACCTTTCTTGTTCTGATTTTGACCTTTAAAATGTTTTATTTAGCTTCTATATACATTTAAAGACAATGGAATCTGTTACAAAAAAAAAAAAGAAATCTTTTGAAATGCAAAACTGAAGCATTTCTGGTCATTTCTAACCACCTCAAAATGCTTAGTCCCTTTTTATCTTTTTATTTCTTCTTTTTTTGAAACAAAATATTGTAAAAAAATCAACATTTGTAAACATTTTACTTTGAACCAAATAGCATTTTCCGTTGGGGAATGGTTTTCATTATAACTTGAAAGATGTACAAGTCAATTAGGCACTTGGAGTAGAGGGAAAAAGTGCAGGTTTTACTGCAGCACTTTCTTGGGTCTTACTACAAAACAATGCAAAGAATATTACATCAGAATTGAAAGATGTTCTACTTCTCAAAAAGAGCAGGTGCTAAAGGAAACTTGTCCCTGTCCTTACAGGACACTGTCATATGCTGACACTTTGAGAAAAAATTAAAAAAAAAAACAAAACCAAAAGGTGCAGGAAAGCAGAAGAAAAAAACCTTTTCAAATCCAACTGGAAATGATGACATGAGAAACCCCCTCAGAAACACATACTTGGTGGCATCTGAGAGCTCTGGAAGGCTCAGTGAGTTACAAACAGATGACGCTTCAGTGCAAGTGGTGCCTCAGACTCTAGTTCAGAAATCCAGCAACAAAATGAGGGACTGGGGCCAGAGGGCTGGAAGGATCCAACCAAAGTGGAACAATAACTTGTCCAAGCACAGATCAGCACTAAAAATTAAGAAAGCTAAAGGTTTACATAATTAAAGGTGTGGCTGCTCCAGAAAAGTACATGAGCCCAGGGGGATAAAGACTGGCCTGACCAAAAAGGGTTACTTGGTGATAAATAACTCTTAGAAATGGTAATTATGTTATGCCCTAATGTTATTTACTGCCTAATATTGTTCACTGTGACTCCTTTAATTAATCTACCTGACATTCTCACTAACTCTTTCCTTTTATCCTTTGCTGAGATTAAACGTCCTTTTTATCTTACTGCTTTTATGTTCATTCTTGGATGAATCCAGTGTTAAATTAGATGCCCATGTGCATTTTGAGCACCCAGGGCACTCACTTTTGGGGTTCCCAGCTAGCTTGTTGCACCTTCTAAAATTATTAAAAGTTTGTGACATTCTGACATTGTTGATCACTTTGAAAACTGTTTACCCAAGACAGAAGTGGAGTTCCTAAAGTATAGCATGTCCCGGTTCACAAAATTGTTCAGAGCAACAGCTTATTCTTAGGCTCACAGAAGTCTTCTATACCTTTTTCAAATAAAGATTTCTCACTAGACTCTAAGCCACTCTGAGAAGCTATCCAGCTAAATTACCCAATAATTTTCTTTTGCTAGTTTGCCTAAAAAGCTCACGAACATCCCACATTATTATTTCCCAGGACTGTTTTTTCTCTCTCAGGATATCTTTGAACTGCTTTTAATTACTCTGAGTGGTCAAGCTCTCTACTGAAAATGCTCCAGTTCCCTGAAGCAGATCCTCATGATGACTTAGGCAAGAAATAAATATAATTATTTCACCTTGTGGTAAATTGCCCATGATCAGCTCTATGCTGCAAAGCATCATCTCATAGCCTATATAATTATGGTGGCTGGTTCACTGGCAACATTTTATCCTGTAACACATACTCGAGGGTAGATTAAACAAATGACTTGTTTACAAACAGTTTAATGAGGAGTAGCTATGACACACACAACTGTTTCCTTTTCCCCTGCATATGCAAAGGAGCTAACTTCCTATTTTCTTTATATAGATGGCACCAGTAGATTCCTCTGTGGACATCTGTCCATGTGTGACCTCACAGCAAGAGAAATCAATGTCCCACTGGTTTGCTACTGTCAGTGACTTCTCGGGGAGGGTGGGACAATGGCCAGCTCTGCCCACCTCACCCGAGAGTGTCTCATCTGACTTCAACCTCTTCCCTGCACATTAGGTGCAAACTCCCCATACACTGCAACACGAGCTCCCAGGACTGTGTACAAGGGAACGCTTTCCTGCAGCGCTGCTCCAAGCTCAGTGCCAAGCTCTCAATATGAACATCCAGGCTTGTGTCTCTGCTTTCCTCTCTCACAATCCCTCTTTCTGCAGCCCTGGACAATATGTTTGGTTTCACCATCATCAAGAAAATAGCCTTCCTTTTCTCACATAATTTAATTGTCATTTCCCTCCTCTTCACGTGTAATGGTATTTCATGCCTGTGTGATATCTTAACCATTTTAAACCATCTATAATAACAATTTCTCGGTGGTTTCTTCACAAAATGTGACAGTGAGCCAGACTGTTGCTCATTCTTTTACCTGGCTTGCCTACCAAAGTAGTCTTGTGCTTTGATTTCTAAGTTTTTGGCTGTGATACCTTTTTGTTCTGACTTAATATAATAGTGGGTGCAAAGGGAGATCTTGCCCAGGGGTAGAATGGTTAGACATATATTCTCTGGAAGTAATACTAACAGTAATAATAATAGCAAAATTTCTTCAAGAATACCACACATAAGGAGTGAGATTGTGGTCAAAGGATAAGTGTTATTAAATTTCTGATGAAATAGTGAGATGCTGTGGTGGAAGAAATAATTTAAAGGCAATTTTTTTGTTCAGTTTCTGTTTTATCAAACATAATGAAAATTCAAATTCATGAAATCACATTTTGTGATTACTTTTTGCATTCCTGTGAGAATTTTCTACAGTAACTCTTCAACTGAGCTGCGTTCTGTAACTTACCTAAATGATAGCATTACTGTTATATATTATCACATTGTTGAACTAAAACATGCAGACATCCAGAACTTTGATGTAAAACTGCAGCTGTTTGAAAATGTGCAGTGAATGTCATCTTTAGAGATATTATGTAATCATCATCCAACTGGGCACATAGGTATTTTCTGTTTTCCATATTACACATATTTAAAATATATAAAGCAAAATGAAATTCAGAAAAGATAGATGTCAAGCTACTTGCATGACATTAGAACTCTGCATTACTACTGCCATAATGGTACCCAATACCCAAGGCTATGAGTAGTGATAATCACACGAAGTCTAGCATAGGTTCTCACTAAACTGATAATCTCTGTTCTGATACCTCCTGATATTAAATACCAATACAATTTGGGCCCTTGTAGGGAGATGCTAATCAAACATATGTTCTTCCATTCTGATCTATCTCTACTATTATCATGTAATGATGATACTCCACAAGGAGCAGAGAGCAGTACACAGCTTGATTCATGTCCCATTGTCAGGTAATAAAGAAGCTGTGCTGATTGCAGTATGAAATTCCTGTGCATGAAAAGGAAAAGTAAATACATTAGTCTTAAAAAAGAGAAAGAACAAATGGGAAAAACATATGCCTGCCAGGATAAGAATTGTGGGCTTATAACCATAAGCTTGGGAAATACTGAGAGAGCTGTAGTTATATTTTATTGCTTATACTGTCACTATGTAAGATGACTTGTAACAAGGTAAAGATGATGAATAGAAAATGTAGCTGCATAGCAGAGTTGTAGTCTGCTGATGTTTACTTATGCTTCCATGAAAACAATAGAATAAAGCCTGAAAAATTTGCATCTGATTCAGAAATCAAAATGGTGATGCTAATACCAAAAGATAGTTTGAGCTGCTCTCTCTTGATTCCAGCTTCATTTTGGCTTTCCTATCATTCTCTTATGCTACAGGTACTTGGGTTTTCAGGCTGCAGGTGGGAATGGCTACAGACATAGAAGCAGATCTCACTAGGAGCTCTCAGAAACAGTTGTCCAAGCAGAAATTTCGTGGCAGTTCTGAAATTATATAGTAAGATGTTAATAACATTTTGTTTTGCTTCTTAGGCATTGCACTATGTGTAGCAGCATTAAAAAGTTAATGCCATACAAGTCAGTGTTCTGGTAGCCTATACTAAGATGTTTCTCATTTTCTGTTTTGTTCCCTTGGAAGGAATAAATAGCTTTTATTCTTATTTTTAGCTTTTCAAGCAAGTGTTATTCTACATCACTTGGAGACTTTGTCCATTTTTGCAGTACTAGTTCCTATCTTTACTAAACAATGCATTTTAGATATTAACATAGCTAGAAAGTGTAAACAGCTCTAGCCTTGAAAAGTTGAATCAAAAATTGGCCATGTTCATGGCTACAGCTCCTCCTGGGGCCATAGATGCTTGTCTTAGTTTCAACTTTTTGTATGGGAGAACAGACTGAAGACGCTAACCCAGGCAGAAAACTGCAGTGCAACAAGCCCAGGCAAAAACGATGAGGGGACAAAACAAGCCTCAGCAAACCCTCAGCCTCTATGGGCACCAGTTCAGCAAGCCTGGGCAGAAAATTGGAGATAGGGCAACCTGTCTGTGTAGACCCATAGGGTCCAATGTTAGCCATGGAAAGCATCTGCATTTGGCATACATGTTTCAGATATGGCTGGTGGAGAACAAACTCTTGCAGGATATGATTCACTGCTATTGATGACCCAAGTACCAAGCAGGTACTTCCACAGCATCATTCACACTATTTGGTTTTTTTTCCCTTGTTTTGCTTTTTTCCTCCTTTGATACCACCATTTCTATTCAAATAATGTATGCTTTCTAGTTTTTCTGGTTGCACCATTTTGAGGCAGATCCTGTGTTCTTGACACAACTGATCAGAGGTGTTTCATATTCTGAAGTTAACAGCTGGGTAGTGTTAGATTCAGTATTATGTCCATTTGCAGTAAGTGTTGAGGTGCCAAACACCTGATCCAAGCAGCTGGACTTAGTCTTAAGTTCCCCACATGAACTAGGGAAGGAAACTAGGAGCATGACTTCCCTGAAGCACCCACATTCTGCAAAGTACTCTCTGTGGAAGTTGTGTGCAAAGAAGGCAGAAATTCAGCATCAACTTTCTGTTATACAGTAGTGTTCTTTTATTAAAAAATACTTTACATGGCTGGATAAGAAAGAAAAGAACATGGAGTTAAAAAAAACCATGAAAGTTCAAACATTTGTTAAAATAACTATATTTAAGTAGTTGTTTGAACTCATATTTGCATACAGAATGTCCCTTCATTGCAAATGAAAATACTTATCATCTGTCCCCCTGCAAGAATTTTTCAAAGAAATTAGATTCTCTTTGCTGAAAGTTGAATCCTGGAAAATATTTGTTTTTAATACTGAAAACCCCATTTTGAAAAATATAATCAATATTTGAAAACTGACTATTTTTCTGTTTTCATTTATGGGAAATGTCAGCATAAATAAGAAATTAAAAGCAACCTTTTTTTTTTTCTTCTTTTTCTCCTTTCTCAACTTTCCCATGAAAAACAAATGGTATTTTCCTTCAACTCTACTGGCAACAGAAATGTCAATACAGAAAGACTTCAGGCATCAAACTGGGTTTCTCTTCAAAAGCACAAGGTTAATGATCATATTGAGAATTGTCAGGAACTTACAAGTCTGAAGGAACCTCAGATCCATCTGCTGGTCTCTTTGCTCAGTGATTCACAGAAGAGTGAAAGGTTGAATTCACAGCTCCTGCCTTTAAGAGGATAGATAACACTTTCTAAGCCTCCAATGATCGATCCCTCCCAGAACCAGATTGTGCAGCCGGCTTCCAAGACATTCGAAATTCTCTGGAGGAAGTGTATGTAATCTGAGTGTTAGAAGGGTTCATTTATCTACGGGTCAGAAATGTTTTTATTGATAGTAAATAAAACAAGGTATCAGAATTGACAAGCTTTGAAAATGTGTCATCAAAACACCCGTGTTGAAATATAATCCTAACAAATACTGCCAGTTTAAAAGAGGCAGTAACTTCACCACCACCACCACCCCTCTTTACTTACCCCTTTAAATAAACTATTATTTGCTTTTCAAAAAAAACCCCAAACCAAACCAAACAAAAAACCCCCCAGTTGCAATACATATAATTCCACGAGCTAATGGATAAAGATAGCCTTATGGGTGGGAAATGGTAAAAATAACTGATCTTCAGAACATCCTCTGAAGTAAAAAACTGTTGCTTTGCCTGTTTTGTAGAATGGGAAATGCTTTTCATAACCCCATTCGCACTAAGGAGACCTATATGTTCTCACTGGTACCACAATTGAACAACTGCAGAAGGTGTAGTTGTAAATGTAGAAAAAGATACCATCCATTCAACATAAAAGTGTCACTGCCTGGTTCAATGACACAACACAGCCAATGGTAGAGCCTGGATCAAAAGAGAATTCAGGAGTTTTTTGTAGTCTATAAAATGCTTGCATTACTGAATTTTAAACTTGTTTGAACAATATGGAACTGCTTAACAGAAAAACTTAAATTTTTATTTTAAAATAATTTTTTCTTTATTGTACAAGTGGCTATGATGTTTTATTTGCATAGAAATATTCTACTTTATACAGTTAGAACAAGTTATATTTGTTTCACAGTGTGGTATTTCCATTTTTTCCTTGCTGCATTTTTAAATAAAAATCTGTCTTTGCCTTAAATCACAACATAAAATTGCCATGTTAATCAATTAATAACATTTGTGATCATCAGTCAAATTGTTTTTGTTACACTGATTTTTATCATATATCATTGTTCTGTGTGTGTACCTGATTATTATCAGCCTGCAGGATGCGTCTGTGCAGACACTGGGATAATACACACAGTAGATCCTTGCAGACTGCAGCAACTGAATTGAAAGCTCTAGGCACTGCTGGAGCACTGCACCACCGAACAGAAACCAGCTAAAATGTCATGCTAAGATTCCTTCATGTAATCTTAAATTCTCCGGAAACTCAGGAGACTATCTTATGTATCTGCACAAACAGTCACAGTGAAAATCTCAGCAAATAGTAATTTTCTGGATTTACTGCATGACAGGAACATTAGGTAGTAAGTTAAATAATGCAAGGCACAGAAATTGAGTAAAAATCTTCCTGTGAGCCTGCTCATCACAGACAAGTGAGCAGCTGGTTCCCACTGCAATTCCTATTTTCTTCTAAGTCTTCCCAGCTGGAATAAGTGAAAGCCTTATCACGGTCACTGACAATCTGACAGCCATCTGAGATAGGCTGTGAGTCAGTCCCCCATGCAGCAGAAGGAACAGAAACTTCCTTGTGAAGTATTGGCAGCCAGCTGCGCCTTTCCTGCTTTGATTTCCCATTTCAGGGTACTGTACCTTCTCAGAGATTCCTGCACCTCAGCATGGACAGCAAGGGAAGGTGACACTGGTATCTCTCATGCACTTAATAAAGGTTAACATGTAAAGTCTGAGCCTGTGATCTTCCCCAGAACGTAGCAGCTTTACACATGAAAGGCAAAAGGATCCTCCTAAAAGATATGGGATCAAACAGTTCAAGACTCACGCTGTCTCTGTAAAAGCTGGTGGTGGCATTCCCATAAGCCACACCATCAGGAGTGCTTGAATATAGAGGAGACAGTCACAGGTTTGGGCACATCAAGGCCCTGATGCACAAGTGCTCACCATCTTCTCACAGCGGCTGGATTTGTGAGCCCTGTCAGCTTGCAGTGAGACAGCTCACGCAGGCCAGCAGGCAGGGTGCCACGCCCTGCACGGGAAAGGTGCTGAGTTCTGGGTACTGGTTTCTTCCAAAAGGAAAATGTTTACCACATGCAAGAATGGATTGAAAAACACTTTTCTGGTAGATGAAATAATTCCAAGTGTAGACAGAATAATGGTTTACTGCGGACAAAAGAAAGATATCTTTCTATAATCAATTATATATTAATTCCAAAACAACCGCAGGGCAGGAGGGGTGTGGGGGGTGTGGCAGTAGGGAGGAAGAGGAAGGAATTAAAACAAAGCAAAGAGAAGGTTCCCAGTAAATGGAGCAGTTTCTGTATGACAGTCAGGCTGAGATATCTACTGATTTTACAGGTTGAAGAGGCATATAGGTGAGATGTTAAAAATTCCAAAAGACTGATCCAGTAGCCCCACTGTGTAAAGATCCTCAGTGACGAGCCTGGCAGGTAATCGATAGAGATTTGCTGAGGCACGTGCTCAGCAGGTACTTAATGCCTCTGTAATGACAGCTTGAATGAAGCTGTCCTCCAAACCTTGCTTTATTTTTTCAGAATCTAACAGGGTCCCTGCAAACATAAGAGATGTAAAGATATCGGGATGCAAGTTGACAAGAAACAGACCCCCTTTTAATTCATGTTACTTGCATAAATCTATGGGTGTTCAAGAAATACAAGATTGGGACCAAAAATTATTTTTAAAATTATATCAAGTGGAATATTCTGTGCAGCTGAACTAAATATCCTCTGTAAATACATAGACAGCAGATCTCTTTAGCATGAAAGACATATGCACCCATGTGTACATGTGAGTGTGTATGCTTGCATGCACAGGGGAATGTTAAATTGGTTTATATTGGTGCATATTTAAGCGGGAAACATGAGTAACAGGTACTACAACTAATAGACTAATGACTTTAGTTCTGTGGATTTCGAACAAAACATTATGTTTCTTGAACAGCCATAACCTGACACAGATTTTTCTCAAAAACAGTCAAGTATTAGAATTTTTTTCCCTTGGTAATATCAGTATCATTTATGTCTCCTTAACACAAAAGTTATAAGTCGGTTCATCAAGCAGATTGTGTCTGTGTGAGATTTTATGCTAATAGGTTAGAATTCTAAGTTTGATTTACTTGACTGATAATATGGAAAGAGTAACAGTGAAAAAGAAAAAAAATTAATATACAGGTCTGCAGTCTCTATAGTAAATCAGCATATGAACCACGAAATTTATTTTTTAGATTTCATTAGGATTGTGTTAAGATGTATGAAAGATTATTATCCATAAAAGTAAAATAAAAAAAGATCTGTCTATTTTGATGATTATAATATTTTAAAAAATCCTTAGGGGTTGGAGTTTCCTGGCAGGTTAGAAAAGCTGGCTCAACTTAGTCTCAAACTACAGTAGATGCAATAATTCATAGCATCTGAATGGCAAAACAGTATTCCGGTATTTAAATTAGCCATTAATAGATAGCATGAATCATTTTCGTACTCATGCTTTTGCACGTTGGACTGCACTGCCAGAAACGTAATGTTCTTGGTGACATTGTTTAAGGGTCTAATCTCATATTGCTGCTTCAATAAGCTTCCAAGGGCTGCAGAAAATGAGATGGGGTACGCTGAACAAGCTAAAGCAAAAAGAACTTATTACAACTAAAGCGTTCCTCAGATTTTTAGATAACTCTCCCAGAAGAAGATAATTTTGAGTTACATTTCTATCACAGCAGCAGTATACCAAAAACTACGTTAAATGAAAAGTAGAAGACAACAAATTGTATCCAAATACAAGTTAGTGGGTTCTTGCAAAACAGTAAGTTTGAGCCATGGCTTGTTGTGATGTGATAAAGTATAATGCAAATTTAATGACTTTCAAGATGCAAACTATTAAATACCATACAAACCTGGTAAATCTATTTGAAAATTCAGTCTCCTAGATCTTGCTGTACTTTCAGAAATTGCAAGTTTAATTTCCAGCACAACAAGTTGAGATTCAGAGCTACAGCAAAAGCAATGACTTTCTTTAAGGTTTTACATACCAGTCAGGACAATCATTATTCCAGGAGATTGCCAATATATAGAGGCAGATACGTGCAAGGGAAAGTCCCATGGAGGGAGGGATGAAGGGCTGTTTCACCACTGTCAACCTCCTGCACCTCAGTCTGTAACCAGCCCATCTGCCATTGCAGGGCTGTGACAGCTTTGCCTGAAGTCATTCCTCAGCTATTGGCTGGACTGAGACTGAACTGAAAGAGGATAAAAATGCACTGTGTAGGAAAAATATTAAACCTTTCTTCACTGGGGAGCAATGAAAAATACCCAGTATACAATAGCACCAGTAGGCCAAGTGATCTATAAATATGTTTCTGGATCACATTTCTGGATTAAAAAAAAAAAAACAAAAAACCAAAAAAGAAAGGAATTAACTGCAGAACATTTTATCATGTTGAGCAAAATGCAGACTTCTGCAGGATGTAATAAAGCAGTCACAGCATACCTGTCTCACCAGCTTTGCTCCCACTGAGTTATATCTCAGCTCTCATGGACTAAGTTTCCTCAGCATCAGCAACTAAATATTTTTCTGCATATTCAGATGAAACTTTTATGAATTTTTAAGATTTTTGGGTTTAACATATTCATGGAGAAAATTCTTGAAGAATTACTAAAATAATGAAAGAATCAATGACCATTCAATGAAAAGCCACAAAGGTTTCATAAATCTGACAAAGGTATGTCCTTTGGTATTCAGATTCTCTCATGCAGATACTGGGTTTCCATGAGCAGAGTGGGAGCATCCCCACCTCTCCCATAATACCTGCTCCACTGCCTCCTTCAAAATAAAGCAGAATCAGTGCCAAACATGGCACTGGCATACTCCTGTAGTTGCTACTGTACAGTGTAGTCATGCCTTTACACTTCCTGTCCCTTTCCTGGAATTTATGACACAGGATGCTTGAAACTATCTCACTGTGATGTTTTGGCCCTGGACCCATTTTTAGAAAATACAGTATCTCTGAAATTATGTTTCCACTCTGCAAAGATCTCCTAGAGAGGTGATGTATTTCTGTCCTGTGATATTATCAGAGTAGAGCTGTAAAGCTACAGTGTAAAGCTTGATGCTGAGTAAAAAGTCAGTTTAAATTACTCTGCTTGGCCAGTGACAACAAAGCCTGGAAGTGTAAATGTGGCTTCAGAACCAGATATTTAAGCTTTGCCTGTTGAATCTGATCCACAGGCAGATTATTTGGGTGAGTGTGCCTAGACACCACTGCTTTCACATGGCTACCGTTCTTTATCCACAGATGGGTAACAATGTCCACGAATATCAAGACTGAAGTCATATGCCTTTTTTTTAATAAGTATTTTATATAACCAAGATGGTGTAAATCAAGATTGTCAAGCCACAAGAAAAAAATCCCTGTGAGACTAATTTCTTTTAACATAGAAAGAGCATTTTTATTGTAAAATAAAACCAATGCCACTTTCACTCCAAAGCTCCTGTGCCTATTTTGCTACAGCATTCTGCCTGAGATCCTTCCCATATTTTTTTCCTTAAAGAAATTCATCTTAGCAAAAATCCAACATTTAAGTATTATTAATGCCTACATTGGCTGTAACAGCCCAGGAAGAGTAATGACTAGTTATTCTGCAAAGGTCCCCATTCTGTTTTCCTGCTATACTGTGTTTGTGGGGTACACAATCATTTTGAAAAAGGTGGGAGAAACAGGAACATTTCCTTACATGACATGAAGATTCATGGTGGTATATTGATATTTCTGAATTTGTGTCTCTTTAGGTATGAAGACATACACCTCCCTAAGAGCAAAGAAAAATTTACCATGTTTTTTTATATCTGCCATTACTAGTAAAGTAAATAGTTAAGAATGAAATTAATTGAAACAGTGGGACAAAAATTTGGATTAAATTCTTTGCACCTGGGTCCTAAATTTACGATATTCATGTAATAGACTAATATAATCATTTACACATACCTTAAGTGAACACAAAGCTATATAGCAAACCTGAAAATCACATTTCTGCCTAAATATTTTGAAGGAGTTATAGTTTTAAGTAAAAGATAAGTCTTCATTTTAGAAACACCTATTCTCAGTTTTCCTGAAATAATCCCATTAAAATCAATTCTTGAAGAATTTTCTAATTTGCTAAAAATTACTATTTCTGACTTCAGCGGGAAAAATGAAAACAAGATCATAATATATTGCTGTATTGACTACCTATTATGAAATTGATGGTGTTACAATTCCAGTTGACCATGACTAGAATAAATATGTTTTTAAGTTTTCCAAGTCCAAAAAGATGAAGCGGACAGTTTTTAGAAGTGCCTAACCCAACCTCAGTTGCAGAACTGCAAATTGTAGCCAATTGTTGCAAATAAGTTCTCAAGCAAAGTTTGCATAGGAAAGTAGGCAGTGAGAGCAATTGGTCTAACTGGGGGAAAAAAAAGTAGTTTTTGGACACAAAGATATTTTTTGAATATAGAGAATTTACATCCATTACTTACCACTGCTGGGTGGCCACTCAAGAATGTTTATTTACTCAGAGAGAATGTCCAGCACAGCCAAAAAATTATTGTACACAACAATATTGAAAAGGATGACTTTTTGTTTTACATAACAGCACCCCACATATGAAGGTAGGTATGTATTCTGAGACCCAGAAAACCCTTAATAAAATAGGCAGAGGAATTGCAAATTTGCTAATAAAAAATTGCAAAGGAAATACCCTAATTTCACTATAGGAAACATTTTGCAACAGATCTTCATTTCCTAGTCTCCCTGGGAATGGGGGATAGCACAGTAGAGTGTACTTTGTGTTGCATTTACAGCTCAGTAAGAATCAAAAAAATACCGGAAGACTCCCACTGAAAGAAGTCTGTACTAGGCAAAAAAATACAGGAAAGCATAAAAGTTTGTTCTGCACAAACACAATAACTCTGTGTCCTGTCCCTCTACCTAGAAACATTAATAACTCAAACAAGTGCTCAGTTGACTTTGAGATGAAGCTCCTGGACTGCAGTGAAAACTCATTTGCCAAGCACTCAATGGATTAAGGCAGAACTGATGTATTTTACTTTACTTTTAATTCCTGAAATTGACTTGTCGCAAATAGCCTGGCAGAGGATGTATAATTTTGTTGTCAGTGTTAGGCAGAGTTTCACTGGAACTAGATGTTTTTTACTCAGTGCCTTTTTCTGAGGGAAAGTACATTTATGCATCTCCTCATGGAGTAGCTTCATGGCTCTGAATACATAAAATTTCCTCTACCAGAAGAAAGCTTTTCCAAAACCAGATAAAAATGAAATGCTCAGCAACACAATTCTGCACAGTCACTTTTTGAAACAGCTTTTCTTTTGGTCAGAAACATGGTTAACCATCTTTTGTCAGTGCTCTGCAGACATTTTACCTTGCATAATTCTAAGCCACAATTTCTGAAACTCCAGTTATTGTTTAAGGGGTTGTGATGGGTTTGATAAACCCCCAAAACTTAGATTAAGGCCTTAGTTTAGTTAGACCTGAAACCAAATTTAGCAGGCCTCAGTTTTGGGGCTCCCTGTAGATTTAGAGGGTCTAGTATCACCTGACTTAAGCAACCAAAGAGGTATTTCATATCATCTGACGTCAAGTTGAGTATAAATCTAGTGGGGGAGGTATCCTCGCTCTCTTGCCCTCCCTCTCTCCGTGTGGTGTGGTGGGGAGGACTCCCTGTTGCTGCTCCAAGAGCGACAGGCCTGGCCGCTTCCCAGCTAAGATGCCCACAGCAGTTCTGGGCTCTGGGAAGTAAATACACTTTGTCTGATGTCGCTTTGCTGGGTGTTCTTCCAGGGAAACATTTTTATCTTTTGTTTCCTGTGGGTTTGGGTGGTGGAATCTGTGTGTTATTGAGGGGTAGTTTGGATGAAGTTATTGTTGGTTCTTCTTTTATATTTATATGTATATGTAGTGTAACTTTCCTGTAAATATATGTGATACCAGTTTTTCCAGTTTCAGGGGTTTTTTCCTTCCCTCCATGTGCGTCTTGGAGGGGGGTGGCATTTTGCCAAGGTTGAACCTATGACAGGGGTATTAAACTATCTTGTGTCTTTCTGCCTCCTTCTTTCACCTGTCAATTAGTACAGAAATCTACTAAACTGATGAAGAGAAAAGAGTTTCCATGAAAGTTCTATATTTTTTTTACTGGAGGAGCAGTAATATGCATTTTGAATCTGAAATAAAGATCTTTACAAAGTCACCAGCCTACAGCTTTCCTTCTCTGTGGGATGCACTAAATATCCACTTGGTGAGCTTGATTCAAGATATTCTTTAGATATAACTGATTTTTCACTGAACATTCACACAAATGAAATGCTCCAGGTATTTGTTTTAACCTCAAAATCCTTTTCAGAGCCCACCCCGGTCTTATGGCCTATGAGATACTGGCAATATTAGCCATGTTAATATTGTTTTTTAAGACTGAACAATACTTATCATAGTCTTCATATCCCTCCTGTGTACCTGTCTCACTATTACATCATGTAAAAATCTCTTTCAGGTGGGGCTGTAGCACTACTTGCATGGATGGTGCCCCTAATCAAGGCAGAACTTCTGACCAGTGCAGAACAGTAGATAAAAACTCTTTCCAAATGGATAATGTTAAATGATTCTATTCTGTTCTACTCTATTCTATGCTGTAGACTATTTCTTGAAATAAAATCTGAAAAATCATACTGTCATGTAAAAGTAAATCCTTAGAAAATTTTAAAACTTAAAATATGACATTTAGGTTCTTTTAAGAGAGAGGGACACTCCTAGTTTGAATTTCTTGATGAGTAAGCCAAGTCCTATTTCTCTGCTCTATGTACGATAAGTATGATAAGACCTTGGAGTTATGTAGGACAGTTCTTAATAAAATACTCAATGACTCTGAGGCAAAATGCTGCAACAGACACAATCCTGAGCTGTGCAACCAAGTTAATACAAGTATGATTAAGCATTAGGCTCCCTTTTCTCCCTATGGCGTTCAGAACAGCTCAGAGCTAAATGCAAAAGAACATAGACCTTTTTTTTCACCTTAACACATAAATTATTACATTCTCAGGACATAAAATAATATTTATGAACCCTTGCTAGCTATTTGGGTTAGTAACAGGTATCTGTATGTATGTTTGCCTGATGAGCTTTACACAGTTCTCTTCCCCACTTCCAGGCCACCAATATGAAGCCCGTCATTGCTGTTAGGCAATTTGAATTATGTCAGAGCTATGACTGAAAGGTCTGTATGAATCTCTGTCATAGCAATCACAACACAGGTTTTGCCTATAGAGGACTCTGCTGGTGGGGCTGCCTTACTCCTCTCTCAGGCGCCATGTGCCGTCTGAGGTCTCCTGCAGCTGCTCAGTTTGGGAATAAGAGGAGCCCAATATGCAGACATTGTTGCTGATAGTACATGCAACCTTTCAAAAATATTTTTGTTTGATATGAGACCACCAGCTGCTCTGAAGTGCCTTAGCTAGGTGAGAAGACAGAGGAAAATCACCTGTGAACTGTCTTAGTCCATGGTCAAATCCACTGCAGAAAACAAACTGCCAAAGCAGAACTAGCTCAGCCTTTTATGGCAATGCCATACTTCTTTTCATTCTTTCTACATTGAAAAGGACAGTTTGGCCTGAGTCACAACATAAATGCAGCACAGCAAGACAAACTTGACTGATGAGCATAAGAATACAGCAGTGGTTCATTTAATCAAAAGCTTTTATAAGCAACTAATGTAAATTAAAATGCTGAAAGGAAAAATCAAAGTTACCCAGGCTGCTTGAACCTGCTTTAAAAGCATACCAACACCCAAATCCACACCCATTTTTTACTTCTTTAGTTCCTCCTGGAACTATAATATATAAGGTTTTTTATAATTAAATAAAAACCACAAACCAGAACTTTCGAACAGGATTGTACTTTACATTAATAAAGTGCTCCCTCATGAGTGAGTCAGCCTGTGATGCCCATTAATGGCTAACAGCTCCGTTAAAAAGGGTGAGCAAAACAGCCTTAGAATGTTTTATTGTTTAACGTGAAAGCACTCAGAACAATGGATGGGCATTTTTTTTCTATGAATCAAAATAATCACATTTAATTAATTAAATGCACACAGCATCTGATTTTGTAGCCGTTCTGTGCATGAAGTCAACTGGGTTTAATAAGATGCAACACAATAGAGTCAATTAGTGCATTTGTCTGTAACCTACAAAATGAGGGCGGTTGGTTTGCTTACATGTAAGCCAGCTCCTGAATCAGTATCTGTGGTCTCCAGTGACAGCTACTCCAAACAGTTTTTTTTTATTAGAAGTGGCTACCAGCTATGGCTTTAAAGGCCAGACCAGAAGCAGAGCAGGAAAGTGTCAAAAACCAGATACCTGAAAACAGTATTTCTGAAATATCTGTCTTTTGGCTATGTCATGTTCCTTCTACATTCAGTCAGGAAAGAAATTCAAGTGACTATACTGAGTAGAAATATGAGCAGAACAGTAAAGAGTATGAAGCCAGGCAAATGTCTGAGTGAAAAAAAAGGTAGTTTAGGAACTTATTTGTTCATCTAGTTAATATAATTGCCTTCCTTCTGAAAAGAAATCAGGGCATTATAATACCAATATCCTGGCCATGCAGTATACTTACTGGGAAGTCTATTAATTGTGTTGTGTGTCTATTGGATATACCTGTCTGCACTACAGGGGCAGGGATTGATTTTCAGTGTCATGTTTAAAAAGAAAATAATCAGGTCATCCAAAGACAAGATTACATTGGCAACACTCTTTCATTCCATCCCAAATAAATCCAAGATTTGGCTCCTATTTTATCTTGAATGAGAGGGTGATTTAACTCAGGAGAAGGAGTAGGTAGGTAACCAGTAAATACTTTTTAGGTATCTGCTGCCATTTGGAGTTAGGGTATGGCAACCAAATCATTACACGGGAGAGAAATGCACTCTGGAAGCCAAGGTTTTGCAAATGACCATTCTTTGAGATAATCTAACCTCTCCTCCTTTAATAATAAAGTGGTGGCTAAAAAGGCAAAAATACAATCCATCCTGGCAGCAGCTTAGGTTTTGAGAAGACTCAGCTGAACAGGAAAGATCTGAGCAGATTATAAGACATTATTCCTCCAAGTCATTTGCATAAGAAAGCAAGTTTATACCATATCCCAGACCTGTTAAAAGGAAAACAGATCATGGCACGAGGTGGTAGAGGAGAATCAAGTGCTGAGTTGTCTTTCAGGAGCAAAGCAGTCATGAATTATTGATTCCATGGGAGTGTGTGTGTGTGGGTACAAGTGGAAAACAGGGAAAGTAACTAGCCCAGCTCATTTTCCATCCTCATCCTACAAAACCACAGTCTTATCAAATGTCACCATAACAAGACCTAGTAAACTGATCTCACAGCAGTGAGCAGAAGGCTGTTGGTTCACCCTGTTTTGCATCAGTTTGTCTCCTGTTAGTTTTATATTTCTCATTAAAGACAAAAATATTGGTAAAGAAAGCACAACCCTCTTGTAAGTTGGCCATGTGCTGAGTTTGGCCAGACAACCTCAAGAAGACTCTTCCAAGCTAGATAATTCTTTAGCTCTCTCACTTAAGAAATTAGTTGATACTTATATATATTAACAATACAAATAGTAGTGTATTATGTCCATTATTTTTAAAGGAATGGTACTAAAATATATATAGTATTCCATTCAGTCATCTGTTCACAAGGTATGTTATACACTTCCAGGTATCTGCAAGATGTCTACTTGGATATTGTTTTTCTTCCTCAAAAATAGTATTCACAGTATGTCTGTGCACTGGATACCCAAATGTTTTGATTTCCATAATTTTATTTTTACAAATGCTAAATGGTCACAACTGTCATTGAACCTTTCAAGGTCCCATAACCCATTTGTAGGTTAACCTTTCTTTGCCTACAACACATCTTCTTAGGTGTAGAGGTTTTGAACATAAAACCCTTCAGGGCTGAAAGTGAAATCAGCCTTCTGCAGCATAAAAAATTTATTGACTTAAGGAAAACATGAAAGTTGAGAACTAAAATCCTTTCATTATAAAATCCTGCTTTTACAGAGAGACACCAGTACTGGTTGGAGATTCTATTTTGGATTGGCATGATTGAGCAACCAGATTTCATCATTAAAGAACATAGAGGAGATAACAATGTCTGATTAACATTTTAAAAAATGAAAGCAGTTTGGAACACATCCATGTTTGCAAAGTCTAAGGGAAAGGTGTGAGTGGGCCAAAGGCAGCTGAAGTGAACAAAGATACAGTTCTTAGCTTAGAGCTTTGAAAGTTTTCAAATATATAATTTTTTAATATATGATAAACATATCACATTTCTTCCTTCTTTGTACTTTTGACTGACTTTCACCCCTGGAGATATTAATGAAGTGTGTGGGCCATTTCTGGAGATCTGCTGGTGGACATGGTTTGATCATGAGGTTAAACTGCACAGTCCCCTCCATAATCCATGGTCCTATGGTTCTAACTGAGTAACTCCACTCTACTGTGAGAGGCTTTGTTTATCTTCATATATTTTATGATCATCTCACTCACCTGCTAACACTTTTATTCTCAATAGCACTGTAGCTTGAGTGTGGGCCAGGAACCAGTATCTACCACTACACTAAATTTTATTGGGCTCAATAAACCTAATGGTCTTCTTGGCTGAGATTTTTATTCTTCAATACTCTTCAGTTCATCTTGCTACCTTATGCATTGCTGATGGCGCAAAATGGCCCTTAGAGCGTATAGGGAAGGTCATGTGGGTGGTTCAAAATTATAGTGCAACATCAGCTACTGAACAGTTTCTTAGTGCCCAGCATACATGTGCTAACCTTGGGTTAGGCAATGGTATCCTACTTGAGTTTGCACTTATTTATCTGAAAATTGAAGTGATATGTCAACATCACTAAATAGGCACTTCTGTGAGGCTGAGTGCGAAAACTTGTTAGGCTGAGATAGAAGCATAACTGTTACATTTTGATAACATACATAATTTTCTTCTCTGCTTGTAGAGCATAGACATCTAGCCTGACCATTGAGTAATATTTTTTTCCCTACTTGCATATTTTATCTATCAGAAACTCACTTGAGTAAACTTCAACAATCTGTGAGTTTCCTGAATTTGCCACAATTTTTTTTATTTCAAAAGGCCCATTTTTTAAAAAAATGCAAATGCTTTGTTTACCATGTTCAAAACCAACCTTTTTAAATTCTCATTTTTGACATTTCCTTAAGAAATTAATCTGCTTCTTTAACTAAGGAGAATAAAACAAAGGATTGTAAATGAAAAATTTTATTTAAACCTAAGCAAATTATTTTTCATTTCAGTAAAAGAATAAAAAAAATTCAGGTCTATGTAAGATAACTTTTCCTACATCAGCAGTTACCTGCAAAGGCAATTATTCACACAACTCTATTTAGCCTATTCTGATTTCGTGGACACTTTGGCTTTGGGAAGACTCATATTGTTCTGCTGGAACATTATGAGGAAGCCAAAAATCAGTGGTATGGGGAAGATTTGCAAACTAGACGAGCTGTTTGAGTGCTCCTTGGTACACACAGAGAAATGAGATTATTTTGAATAGGAGTTATTATCCAGCTTGTTTATGTCTTCTTTAAACGCTCCAAGAGAAAGCACATTTTTGGCACGCACAAGCACCAAAGTGCTACTAGCTCATGACCCTATTCATTCGTTACTGAAAAGCATCACCCCAAACACCTGGTAAAAAATAACTTAGCCTCATGTCCTGAAGTTAATTTAACTATTAAGGTATCAAAGAATTTAGCATTGAGTTAATAAATCATTGTAGTAAGCATTGTTATGAAATAGGGTGCAGAAAGAAGCAAATAACCCCATGGAAATCAATCTGTCAAGGGCTGAAAATGAGTTACTGTAAAATGGAGTATGTTCTAACTGCTTCTCAGCTGTTTCACTGTTGAGCCATAAAAATACAGACCCTTAGTGTGCATTGCAGACCAGATAGTGTCAATATGTCTAACTTTAGGGCCAAGTATTACAATAGAGCAAAAGCATCACTAAAAGATATGCTTGTGGAATGGACACACAAATTGAAAAGCTGATGAAGTTCCTCCATATTATTGTCAGAAAGATGTGTTAGATATATTTAAGATAAAAGATAGTTCTACCTGTGTTAGAATTACTTGGCATTGCTGGAGTAATGCATGGAATACTTTCATCATAGCCTTTCAAATGAAAGGCATAGCATTAGCAAACTCTGAATACAAATGTGGAAAGCCAGGTTAATCATCAATTTAAACATAGGGGAAATTCAAACCACACACTCTGCACATGTGTTCATAATGGATGATGGCCCTATTTCCCCATACACAGTGAGCATAAACCTTATGCAAGGACTCACTTCATTATATAGACTTAATATTAATACTTGAAGGAGCTATCATCAAGGGTCATTGACCTCCTGTCTGCTCTGACTGCAAAGGCATCCTTCTGTTGAATTATGCATAGCTATATTTATGTTCTAATTTAAATATCATTTAATATTTAGCTTGTTGCTGTGCATTTGCATAGTTAACTACTTGGTCATCTGCTGTTTACTGGGCCTGCAGGTTCCAGGGCCACAGAACAGAGCCTGGATTCACTTTCCTGTGAACTGCCCACTTCTACTTCTAGAAGCTTACTTTTCTAAACCTGAAAAAAAGATTAAATCATCTTCATACTTGGGAAAAGGAGAAGGGAAGGGAAGTGAAGGGAAGGGAAGGGAAGGGAAGGGAAGGGAAGGGAAGGGAAGGGAAGGGAAGGGAAGGGAAGGGAAAAGTTTATAATGTTCTATCCACCAAGGACCCAAAGGCACTCTTTTCCTTTGGAAGCGCAAATTAAAGAAGTTAATTTAGCTTTCTTAGGTTATTTTAAACTTCAGTCATTTGGATGTTTATTAGATGCAGGAAGATTTATATTTCATGCATAGCATTTTGTTAGGTGAGATGTTCAATCAACCACCTGAGTAGGAAAGAACAGAGAAACTCACAAAACATTAATCGTCCACAGTACCTCTTGTTCCTATAGAAGTCTGTGGAGAAGAAAAAGAAATCTGGAGGCCTCCTCTTCCTAGTACATCCTTCCTATAGATGAGACAGAAGTGCCACTGTTCCCACTAGAAAATAAAACGTCTATGCCTGGAGAATAACATGGCTCCACTGCTCAGTGGAGAGATGGCTTAAGGTGGGCTGAGCACCTGGACAAGCAGGCTGGCAGCCCATGGCATGCTGTTCAAGTGTAGCTGAGGCTCTGATATCAGCCTTGGCCAAGAACTGTGAGCCTCAGGAAATCTATAGCAGGATAGGTCCTACCCATGATTGCTGCCTCCAGCCTCAGTGAGCAGGGGGCTGTGTCTGTGCTGAGGGAGCCCTGTGAATGGGCTGTGGCTACTTCGTGCAATGTGGATAATGGGCAAGTTCTGTCATGAGAACAGATTTGTTCTCTCCTGGCTTCCCAAGTTACCCCAGAGAAATGAAAAAGCGCCAGACCATTAATCCACTTACCCTTGCACCAGCCTGCAGAACTGGCTAGATGCACCAGAGGGATAGTGTAGCCTACGTGCCCAAACCTGTGTGCTGGAGATCTGCATGAGGGATTGTGCCTCAGGGGTCACAGTCCCTCCGCAGCTCCTCCACAGCTTGTCTGGCTCCACACCACTCCTCTAAGGCCCTGGGCTCAGCTGCCCACAGCAGTCACATGAGGCCTGTCAAAACTTTTAGGATTCTTCAGGCCAAGATCAACAACCTCCAACCCACCATGCTCCCTCCAGCCAGGAACCAAGGAAACCTGGAATGGGGGTGAAATGTGGGATACAATACAAGGTAATGCATTTAGACTGCTGCAAAACTCTTAGTCAGGCTGAAGCTAACTTACAGTTCAATGTATTCTTATTATCATCAACTTTAGAACTGCAGCAGGGATAGCACAAATTAAGTGTGTATTTTGGAAAAGATGTGGACCCTAATTTAAAATTACTGACAGAAGCAAATAAATAATTCATCTAGCTGAAAATGTCTCCAAAAAGTACTATTTCTTGACTGCAACAAATAAGCTCTCTGTTTATTTTACAAGACGAGCAATACAACGGTGTATACCCTTCCCTCAATGGACCTTCTTACTTTCAAAATTAATTGCTCCAGCAAGACTGTGAAAAGTAAAATGCAAAATGTTTTTCCTTTTTTGGTCATAGCTGAAAAAATTGTTATATTGGTAGGGAGGTTTTAATTAAAAAAATTAAAACCCATTTGTCTTGTTATTTTAATTAGTTGTTATACAAGTAGAAGGAGATTTGTTATGTCACTTCTGAAAATAAAATAGGGTTATCAAACTATGGCTGTGTAACACTTTCCTGAAATACCTTATGAATATGGTTTTCTAAAGTGGGTGCTGATATTTTTCATCTCATTTGCCAAGCTGCAGATCCTAAGGCCAGGAACAATTCTGGTTTCTGTATTCAGGTTTTTTGTTATTGTTTTTTTTTTTTTTTTAAAGCTGCTCAATTTCAGGTATGTGTCAATGGAGGTGTATTTACAATTCAAGAGAAGTCTATAGAGGTAGGCAAGCTGTATCTAAACAAGCTGTACTGTACTGGATCTCAAAGAGTTGTGCAGGCTCATGCTCCCAAAACAGCATCTTAGCACGCTGGTAGTCAGATCCACTCTTCATCTGAGTTCCCCAGCTGGGAGGCTAACCTCTGCAGGAATCAGCTTTGATAAATTCTGCACAGAGCTCAGTATATTGTGTTTAACACACTTAGAATTGAGCAAATGAAGTCACTTAGGACTTTTCTTACTATTGTTGCCCTGTTTTTTTAAGACCAGGACTGGAAAATGTCTATCAGAAACAGCTGCTGAGTAAACCCACTACACAAAATGTCATTATGGCAGTAGGAAGAAAAAGAGTAGATAAGCCCATTAGGAAGGCCAGGGAGAAGACAGTGAAGGAATCCTGTGGTCAGTTGTGTTAATAGCTGTATCAATAACAGTTAAACAGGACAGATTCCAGCCTCAGGATAAGTCTTTTTTCAACATCAAACTCTACATAGCACAGATATTTTCAGTATGCATTTAAACATAAACTGTTATTAAACCTGATATGGTGGCTTGGAAACTTCTGAAGTGCTAAGCAAATATGATTTGACTGTCCTTCTGTGGGAAGAAATGTACCATTTGCTCAGGAATAGGTAAAGATAAACTCATGGGAAATTATAACAGTGAAATTATAACAGGAGAGAACTTTCTGTTTTTAACTTACAGAACAGACATTTCAGCAATGTCCTGTATTGAGTCCCCTAAATATACTACCCAACAAAATTTAATGTGTGGGATCAATTCTACTTTTTTTTTTTTTTTTTTAAATCAGGATAGGGAATCTATAGGAATGCAGAATTTTGTATGTTAGCTCCTTACCTGTTTGTCTGTGTCAGACTTTTCAGAACAAAGCCAGTATGATTTACCTTGATAAAAGTCCGCTTTTTGGATCAGAACACCCCCAGTTCCTGCTTTGGTTTTGGTTTAGCCCTGTACTTGAGACAAGCTGACTGTTTCTGCCACTGTCATTGTCCATTTATTGTTTTTTCAAGCATTTGCGGATTATAATAGCTAGCAAAGGATTTGGTAAGATAACAAAGAGCAGTGATAATCTACATCCCAAAAATATTCAGATGCGTTGTCAAACTGACTGGATTCCTGCTGGTATTCATGGGAATAAATTCTGGAAACTAATTATGAAGCCATACACACTGTGACCAACATGTGCAAATGGTTTGGCACAGCCCAATGAGATATCCAGGTCAGTCCTGCTTATCCACCTCCCACACACCTGAACTGCACCTTCCAGCTGCCTATGCAGATCATCTTAGCCAGTTAACAGACCCCCTGTAAATTATTTGAGCTCATTAACCTGATCAACCCTAACCTTGTTGTGAGATCCCACCCTTAAGGGTGAGGCAGTACCCAAGATTCATAGGTGCTCGTGGCTGAAAGCGACAACAAAAGTCAGAGGGTCTGCAAAAGCTTACCAAGTTTTATTGGTAAATGACACATTTGGCATGGAAATCAGTAAATTAGACCCTGACCTACTGTATAAGCACATGGCAGTGGGCATTGGGTAAAGGGGTAAGGTGAAAAGAAAGAGAAGAAGACATGAATTAAAGAGAATGAGAGAAAGAAGGAAAGAGAGTAAGTGAGAGAGAAAGAGAGAAGGAAAGAAAGGAAAGGAAAGGAAAGGAAAGGAAAGGAAAGGAAAGGAAAGGAAAGGAAAGGAAAGGAAAGGAAACGAAAGGAAAGGGAAGGGAAAGGGAAAGGAAGGGAAAGGGAAAGGAAAGGGAAGGGAAAGGAAAGGGAAAGGGAAAGGAAAGGGAAGAAAGAAAGAAAAGAGAACAAGGATGTTTGCCCCAGAAAAGTGCTGGCCTATCTCCACACGACCCCCTTCTCCATCCACAACTTGTACTATTTCACAGTGTGTTATTGCCAACAATTCTTTGTTGGCTCCACAACCATCCAGTCACCGTTTTTTTGAAACATGCACATTAGCCCCTTATCTTATGTTTTTTTATACTTCTGGAAAACTAACTCACATGAAAAAAAGTGATCAGAAAAAAATTAAATAGGTGAACAGTTTATGAGTTTGCTTGGTGAACAGAACTGGCATTTCAAATATGTGAAGATTGTTATAAACAAAGGAAAGTAAGTAATGGTAGACCGTGAGAGGAAAAAGGGTTGACTGGAAGAGAAAGGAAGAGCAAGTGGGTTTCCTCCTTTTCAGCAGTGGGTTATTATGCATATTCATCCTCAATACAAAATATTATCTGGAGCTTATAAAGGGTGGTAAGGTTTTTACAGGCCTGTGGTCTAACACCCACCTTTACTCTGTGCTAAAATAAATCAATCAAAGCACAAATTTAACAAAAAGAGAAAAAGCTAAAAGGGTGTGCAAACAGACTTATTGCATACTATTAAGTTAATGGGATTTAAATAATTAATTCTGGGATATATGGAACATCATTTATAAATGACAAGTTGTAACTTCTTTGGAAAAAGGACTAAGCAGCATCAAAAAGCAGGTCAATGGAAATCTCTCCATCTCCCCACTCCAACACTCTGCTTAAACAACAGTTTGTCAAGAGATGCAGTTATTTCTATTAATTGATCTGCATTACTGTCAGTGCATGATGAGGTTATGTGACTTCATCAAAACCACAGCAGTCCATAGTAGGTGATGGCAAAACCCTAAGAGCTGTGCATAGCTCATCACAAGGAGCAGGATGGACTGATGTGGTGGATCCTGCCCTGTGCCTACTACATTCACCCTCAAGAGCTTCATCAGTCAGCTACAGGAACCACTAGAAAAGCAAAAGCATTCTCTTTTGCATTTATATTATCCATAGACCTGTAGGCTTTTGTTGTGTTAAAGATATAAATGCAGATTTTCTTTGGCATTTCATTTCTCATTTCTGTTCCAGCCCGAGCGGGTCACGGTGCAGGTCAAACTGTAGCTCTGCAGTGGAGCACTGGAGAAGCATATTACTCCAGCACGTAACCATGCAGGAAGGAGAGGACTGTCTGCCAATTAAATATGCAACAAGAACTAAGGGTATGACTATCAATGATACTAAATACTCCTGGTGACCATTTGCATTTTCCTACCTCTTGCTATTCAACCACTGTTAGCTGCTGAATGGTGAAGGGCTGTCAAGAGAGAGGTACAGTGTTATCTGATGAAGCAATTGCATCAATGCCTCTCGATGTGGGGGACCACTGCGTCAGCTGTCGTCCACGGGGAAACAGATTTGCACCGATCCTTCCACCACAGATTGCCAGCAATAGGTGAAGAATAGAAAACACAAGGAACCAGAACACCTCCTTGGACTGTCAAAATAACATGTAACACCACAGAACATGAATCAGCCAACTCTGACTTTTCCCTCAGTGGATCTACTGCCAAACACCTGGCCAAAAAGTAAAGACACTTGTTTATGGAAAGAAATTTCAGATCAGACCAAATATCCCTCAGATTACAAGATTTCTTAATAATCTGATTTTAAAGATGACTACTAAAGCACTAAAACAATTTAATCATCCTTAGACTCTTTCTTTTCTTTTCTTCATTTTTTTCCCCCATTCTTTTATGTGCTTACCTATCATCAAAACTTAATGACTCATCCAGGTTGGTTAGATCTCACTTAGAGTGCCTGGCTCATGGAGTTTCCCTCAATTGCACAAAGACCAACCTCTTCTTTGACAGCACATCTCCTAGCACTTGCTTAATTTCACCCCAATGATTTGACCCGCAGAGCTAAAAGACTCCAGTCTTAGACCATAAAATAAAATGAGCCTGCCCACTGCAAGACCAATGTGACCTCTTAAAAATTAAGTGGATGTTATACTGCCTCCACATTTTGACATAGGGGCACTTCTGTGGGTAGGTGAGAACTTTTAAAACCTTGTTTTGTCTTCACAGAATAACAGAATCTGCTGAGTTGGAAGGGATCTACGAGGACCATTGAGTCAAACTCGGCACAGGACCATCCCCAAGAGTCACATCAGTTGCCTGATAGTATTATCCAAATACTTCTTGAACTCTGTCAGGCTTGGTGTTGTGACCACTTCCCTGGGGAGCCTGTTCCAGTGCTCAGCCGTTCTCTGAGTGAAGAACTTTTTTCCAATATCCAACCTAAACCTCCCCTGACACAACTTCAGGCCATTTCCTCAGGTCCTGTCACTGGTCACCACAGAGAAGAGAGTCTGTTATTGAAACAGAGGATGCAACTACAGGAGCCAGAGAAGCTCCAGGTATTGGTCTATTCAGTATCTATGCTGTAAACATGACAATAGCTGTAAAGACAATTGTGGCTATGAGGTGAAATTGATAAGGCCTAAATGATGGCGTGTTCTCAGCAGTGGGCCAAATTGTCCTGAGTTGCAAGCAAATTTAGCATTATGTATAAGGACTACATTTAATTAAAAGCATTATTTCTTTTGATCCTTTCAGACTTCCTTTTGACTCAGCAAGCAGAAACCAATATGCAGCCCTCTGTGCTAATTGTTTTGTCTTTCTCTGATTCTACTTCAAAATCCCTAGTTTCTGCTCCTCCACCCTCTTTTTTTCCCCGTATTTCCTGACATTCAAACCTCAAGTCACACCCAAACCAAAAATAATCGTATTTTGAATAAGATCAAGTCCCATGATCTCATTCTGAACGTGACCAAATGAGTCTGACGGTTCCATTGCCCCCAGTGCTTACGAAGAGTCCCCATTTCCCAGTGACTTGACTGAATAACTGAATAGCAGTGAACTCACACACTCAAAGGAGACTATTTGTCAATGTCTAAGTCTTTGGCAAATGTCTCACTGTGCTTTACAAAATATTTCTGAAATTACAGATGTCCAGACTATTGGATCATTTTTATGTATTTGGAAACATCTGTATTTAAGAAGCTCTCATCACCTTCATCAGTATCTGTGCTACAAGCCACTGGTTAATACGTAATCAAAGCCTGGAAAGTTTGTTATCCCTTCTTCCAAGCAAAGCCACTACAGAATCCGTAGTACATCAGACATTAATATTCGAGCAGATTACTTGGCAAACTAACTTTAAACAGTGCCAAATACATGCTAATAAGACATAACATTATATCCAAACTGGGGTTTATCATTTAAATGATTTCATAATCAATGTCTATATTTAATGGTGAAACTTAACAATAAGGAAAGCATCAATCTTCTTTTCACTCACAATTTAAAACTCAGAAGGAGCTGAGGAAAAGATATGTTGCTTTTTTGTGTGTATGCTGTACAATGTGTTTCATTACTTGTTACTAATAATGTTGCAATGTCCACACTAGTTTGGAGTGTTTTGATGCACTTTGGGTTGTGTGGAGAAGAGTTCATTGTCTATTAAGAAACTCTTTTACCTACAGTTTAAGGTGCAACTCCCTCCATAAAAGCTTACCATAGAATATGGTAAGTTTGAAGACAGAATTTTTAATGAGGTTTTAGCTAAAAGGAATGACAAATTTGACAAGATTAATTGCCTTCAAAACATTGTGCATTCTTGTGAGGCAGAGATCCTTGCCAATTTTGAAATCAAAGTAAGCCCAAAATTATGAAGATATTTCAGATTTTAGTGATGATGTCTGATCACCCACCTGTTTCTCAGACAACTATTTTTTATATGTCAGAAAAAAACATGTTTCCTTGATATTTAAAAGGCATGTGTCAGATACATTATTCTGTCTGCATGCTCATTGGCAAAGAAATCTATTGTAATCTGAAAATCTTTCCTGAAGAGGAAAGGACAGACTTGTACCTGTGCCAGGATCTTCTTTGTTTCAAGTTGAAACAACTCCCAGGCTCCACTGGTGAAAATTTAGAAAGGCAAGTTCTCACCAAGGGGCATTTACCCTCCTTTATTCAGGCTGAAGTTTCTGCTGAAGCCAAAGATGATCACTATCCTCATTTCATAATATAGAGGTTGAATAATTTGCCTTTAAGATTTAAACTATTTTTACTACATTTGACAAACATAGGTTTATATTTTTATTCTAGTGTTATTTAATCTGCCTGCCTGTACCTAAATAAGATTTCTTCTTTTTATTATACTTTGAGTATTTTCAACTTATACAATACCCCCTATAGGTGCAGGCCTGAAGTTACATTTTTATTTACCCCTATTTTGCCTCAATAGCATCTTAAGTAACACTAATGCAGAAGAAGAAATGAAGGATAATATTATTCAAGAGGGATCCTTTTAACACTTTTCTTGTATACAGGCTGACTTAGATATAGCAAAACACTTCAGGGATTGTGTTCTGACCTCAAACCACTGCTCACTTTGCTTCATCATTGTTAATGAAATGTCTCCTGCATTGCACACATGTAAATGAAAACACAGTTAGAACCAATTTATTTCCTCTTATATTGAAAACAGCTCCTGGATTGAGTGGGACCACAGGTCATCTCAGTTTACTATCAGCAATTAGTATGTATGCTGAGCTTTTCTTTTATGATCAGATTAATTTCTAAATGTGTTGTATTCTCATTACTCATATAATTTGATAAATAACCTTTCTTATCCTGATAACATTAATTTTCTGTGTTCATCTGGTGTATTTAATAAATCATATTAGACCAGTATTTGAAACAAATATGTTTTCAAATTGATGCCTGTTTCTGTACCAGTATTCAGAGGACTGGTATGCAGTGCAGCTCTACTTTCTGCTGTAAAATATACACCTAAGTGAGCTGACACCAGCAGAAAAACTCACACCACCAAAAGACTTCAGTATCTATGTCTACCCAACACAAAACACACTCAGTTTTAGTTCCCTCTCTACAGATATTTGGCCTATGAGACATTGCAAGGCTATGGGTAACTTAGTGCAATACTGAAACACCTGCACAGACCTAGAATTGTACGAGTCCTGCTCAGTTATGCACAAAAATCTGACAGAGATCAATAGTATTTCACGTGCAAGGTCTGCAGCCAAGATACTCCCAAAGAATACATACTATTTAGACTTGACAAAAAAAATAATGGCTGGAGTTAAGTGTTAAGTTGCAGCGTAGGTTAGTGGCAATGATCCTTTTTAAGATGTGAAAGATGTGAGCTCAGTGACTACACATGCCTAGGGCGACTTCAAACTGCATTTCCTCCCTTCTCAGTGAATACATAAATGACCAAGACCTAAAATAGCTGTGACCAGACATTCTCAGCCCTTTTCTGCTCAAATTCTTTAAACTTGCATGGAATAATTAAATATTCAATGGGACAGAGTGGAGAAGTATATAATTACAGCTCTATTAGACTAGTGTGTGCTTGAGAAACTCATCTGGCAAGGCACAGATCTGTATTTCAGTCCTTGTTTTTACCTATATACAAGTGTTCTAAATTAATATTTAATTGAATCTAAGACATTGGATTAGTGGCTAATGCTCATGCATCTTCACCAATAGGATGTAGTTTGGTGCACATCCCCTTGTCTATAAATATTTGGTCATTACAGTTTTAAGAAGAGGGATGGAGAGGAGTCATTTGACAAGCACACTCTTGCCTCCTAGTTTTAGCAGTTATATAGAATGTGAAACCGGCAGTTTAAGACAATAGAAGAAATTTAATCTTGATCTTTACGCCCCAGGCTTATGCTCTGATGACCAAGACATTACATAATAAGAAAGAAGGAAAGAAAGAAACTGGGAGATCAACTTCACTCCAAGACAGGTTCTCAGGTTATCATTTCCAAATGAAAACAGGCCCATCCAGGCCACAGCAAGTGCTTCCATCTGTCAATGGTCTCCACAGAGCTGGCAGAGCTGCACTGAGTCATGGCCACTGTTAATTTAGTGCAGATGCAGCACAGCACTCATGTACCCCCATCACTTGTGTACTCAGGTCACACTGTTGTGCTCTTGGTCAGATGTGTCTGTACGGTGAGCTCCACTCTTTCTGTTTCAAGGACTAGCACAAGTGGGGTGACTCAGAGGTTTTGGTACCCACTGGTCAGACTTCTAGATGTCTGCTTCTCCAAAAGCAGTTTTTAGGCAAAAAAACAGTCCTAAGTCTGGCTTTCATTGAATGACTGGGTCCATAAAGCACTGCAAGTGTTCCTGCCCTTCTTTATAATTACCATCCACAAGGTCTGGCTGTCTCAAGACGTCAGTATATTTTTGGTGTCTGATTTTCAGAGCTTCAGGGTTTGCATGAGTCCTACCCACAGCCAATATAATCCTGAAAATCAGACCAGCTTGTTAGGAAAAGCTGAAGATAACTCTACGTAATGTTTTGGCTGTTGCCCTTCATTTACAATTAAACTCCTAATAGAAAACTTTTATGTTAGAAAGGAAAAAAGTCCTATCATCAAATCTTCTTATCACTCTTAAGCCTAACATAATTAGGAAACTATTTCTAACACATATTGCATAATTTTTAATTAATAATTTATTTCACTAGAACTGGTTAAAACAGTGTTTAGTTGCATTCAACTAATAAAAATGCTTTCTTCTAAGTAGTTTTTTTACAATGTTCCCAAATAATTGTGTCTTAATTTACTGCTTAGATGCCCTCAGTATCCTTGCTCAGTTACTCTCTACTCTACAGTTCAATTACTGCTTTTTATCTTGTTGGGGAGCTAATCTGAATACTGTGGTTACTTGTCTGCTGGCCTTTGATGGCTTCTTAAAATTATTGTGGATAGCTGGTGAGCCTGCTGATGTCTTGCTGCATGAAAATAAAAAAAGTATATAACCAGTTACTGTGGAACCCATGTAAGAGATATATTTGACTGCTTCTCTCAAATCATTCTCCTCTGGTACTTCCTGAGGAGTAACTTTCTGAAAATAAAACTTGGCACTCTCTTATATACTCCAGATACATCCTTTTTGTGGATACCTTATCCTTGAAAATTGGACATAATGAGGTCCTATTATATTTGTCTAACCACTAAGGAATTATATTTCAGTATAAAATAAAGAGAGGGGGAAAACTAAGAAGCAATATGTGTTGCAATGAAATAAACACTGGGGAGAATTCAAATAACCCAGTTGCAGACATGTATGTGCCTGTGGTCCTTAACTAAGGACATTAGTTTCACTAAACTTCCCGATAGTCACTATAGTAAACTAAAATGGTCTGCAACACCCACAAGATGAATCCATCTCTACAGAAAGACTGAGAAAATGAGATTTATAACCTGGATGTACATATTTTTAGTTATGTTAATAGCTGCCAATGGAGTCTGTAAAGATAAAAACATTCATCTGAGAATAGACTGAAGCAGTTTTACCTGCTTTTGGTAGAAGTAATTTGCTCAAGCTGTGAATAGTGAATTGAAGCTGTGGCATGAGCAAAATTTGATTTACAAAATATCTGCATTCTTACAAAAAGAACACGTATAAGTCATGTTTATTCAAGGTACCTAGAAATATTTTTTTCAATTATTCTCAATACCCTGAGCAAAGAATCCTTAGTAAGTCTGACACAAAGCAAAGCACACAAATAGAGAGCTTAATGAAGCTAGAACAAACAGCACCACAAACAAAAATGTTCAGGTGTTTGTGTGTATTTTTGTGTGCATGTATATGGCTACAAGATTTTTCAAAACTCAAAATATGCTGACCCATCACAGTTTTTGAAAAGTCACAATGGGTGGCTGGATGTCATTTGTTATGTCATATGCAGACTCAAAGCTTCATTTTCAAAAGTATTGTCTTCTGTCAGGGTCCCGCCTGGTTATAAAAGTTTGCCTTCTGTTCAAGGAATGTCTGCTCATCTTAATCATGCTTGAGTCTCTTAGAGAACAAACCAGAAACTGCACATTAAGATCTAAACTTTTGTTCTGCTCTTTCTTCTCCTTCTTTTCTTTCCCACAATGTACTTTCTATGGTTTTTATGAATGCGGCAGCATACACCAGGAATATTCAACTAGAATTGTGAGTACTGTCACTTTGTTGTTTTCCTAGCTAGTAAGTATCATGTTCCTAACAGGCAATAATTCTGTTCATCTGTGGCACTTCTTGGATGATTTGTGAAACTGCTGTTTCCGAAAGAGTTTTTAAAAGAAATTTTGAAATCTTCAGACAAAGGACAGTATTACCTTTGCTTCTGGATCCTGTCCCAACAGAGCAGGAATGACAGCCTGAAATTATTCTGTGAGAGTTGCCAGTCTTATATTTTAGTAAGCTGCGTATCTTCTGTTGCTTGTTCCTTAAAGGGGAAGTGGTGTCCTTCTTCATAGCAGCACCTTTTTACTGTGTTCTCTTTTATTCAAAATTACTCTATAGTTCCTTTGCTTCACACCAAGATTCTATAGCAAACTGGCCATTTTCCTCTTGAATACTGTTGAATGCATGCAAGCAAGTAATCAATTCTACATCTCATATAGACCATACCCAATCAGCATGGTCTTGAGCTATATCAGAGGATGGAGAAGAGGTCAAAGAGTCGCACACTCTGAGTGTAGCAGTATCAGGTTGCCAAAATTAGTGCAAGTATTAGGAATTACCCTGTCAGAAAGAAAAATGTGTCTTTAAGACATTTTGACTACTATAATGTATGCATACATATAAAAGATCTAAAGGTGACTTACACCTTAGGTGATTTGCAAGAGGTGGAAAATCAAGTCACTAGATGTGTAGGAAACTCAATACAATCCATTTCCAGAGTCCAAAGCAGCTAACCTAATTAACAAATTATATGTTCTCTTTGATGTTTGTCATCTGTTTTGAGAGATATTAAGCCAGATTGAACCTTTCACTCTGTAATTTCTGCATGAAATTGACCATGTAAAGAATTTACCAGGCCCCTACACCAGCTTGAATAGCAGCAAGGCTTTGGCCTTAGTTATTTAATCAAAATTTACATTTCCCATACCAATGCATGTTCTTCAGACTCCAAACTAGAGAGTTCCAAAACCTGGGTGGGCCACCACGCTCACTAGAACATCCCCATTGTGTTTGAGACTGGATTTCATTTAAGTTCTGTTTCTTCTGTCTTGCAAAGGATAATACATGTGGACATCTTATGTGAGATGAAAAAGGAGCATCCTATGAATTGGCTGGGACAAAACTGTTCAAGAGCACAGCCAGGCTAATCCTATTCAGGAATGCTTTCCTCACTTCTAGGACAATCTCAAGCTCTGCCCATAAGTAAAGGGAATTTTGGTTCTATGCCACCTTTGTGCTACCCCATAGTCAGACCTGCAAAGATATGCTGAAGGTGCCTTCATCTGATTTGGTTAAATCTGCATCCCATAAGCTCTGCTCCCTTTCCTTCCTTGAAAACCATTCAGCTAGGCTGAGCTCAGTGGTGTCTTCACCTTCCACCAACGTAGTCAACAGGTTCTAGAAGTCCCTACTTTTATCTTGTGTGGGAAGACAACCCTCAATAGGTCCTTGTCTGTATTTGTATACTTCCTCCAGCATAAGGATCTTTGGATGTTCCTTTTATAGTATGGTCCAGTCTGACAGTAGAAACTCCAGGTCAAGATTTGCACAGTTGCAGCACAAACACAGATAAAAAGATGAAGGGCTGCGAACACATACATCATTTCAGACTCACATCAAAGACTGCTTTCAGCTCTGACATGTCAACCAGCTGGAAGCTTCCAAACTTACTAAGCAAGCAGAATAATATACAATGACTGCCAATATCAGTTCACAATGTGCTGTCTGCTACAGACATGGGTGGTAGCTTGACTATAGTGACTTACTAAATATCCTGGACTGAAAGCAGAGCTTGGGTTGGGCACTCTGAAGCAACCACAGGTCTCTTATAATTTTACTCAGATATCTATAGCTTCATTATAGCATAATACCCAGTTTTTGGTGGGGTCCTGGCCAGAACCTTTTGAAATAAAAAAAAAATGTTTAACCCCACTGCTGAGTGGTACCTCCAGCCATTTCAAAACACCATAATATACATGAAAAAGCCACATGACAGCCCAGAGCTGACCCAATAAGCTACAATAGTGTCAAAAATAATATTTGTTGTAAAAGAAAAGCCATGGGAAAATGAATGCAGATGAAACCAGGGATGTCATCTAAAATTTTCAATAATTCTATTTTAAATACAGCAGGTGCCCATATTGTATTTTTGTTTTTATAAATTTTCTTCCTAACCTCTCCTTCACTTAGATTTACACTATATTTCCACACATCTAATTATTGAGTCTTTTCATCTATCTGATACTGACACCATCACGGATGACCTTACCAGCTCCCAGACCAGCATTTTGTCATTTTGTAAAGACCAAATAAATTATGTTCAAAACTGTCCCTTTCTGTTATCAGCCATTTCACTGATTACAGCTCCAAAAGAAAAAAAAAAAAAACAAAATTAAAAAATACATGTTCATTTGTTACTCTCAATAACTCCATAACTCTTTACTCTCTGAACACACAGACTATTTTTTATTTTGACAAGTGGCCTGGCTCATTATACCTGGACATTCTACCTCTACCAAATGTTCAAAGGCAGCTACAGAAGCTTCTGAGAAAGTTCCTGAGGGAGAAAGGAGAAATCAGGCAATAAGAGACAGCAAACCATGTTCAAGGACTCGAAGAAAAGGTATTATTTCTGATTTTGCTGCTGGCTGACCCTGGGATTTTGGACAGGAGAACTTGTAGGATTGCAAGTTTCCATTCAATCATCTATTGCTTTTAATGTTTTGGTCTCTGGAGCAAGGATTGTCTTGTATTAGAAATTTGCTAAGTGCCTTGAAGAACAGAACCCAAGCACAAGTTGATGTCACTGAGTTATATATAACCTGCTACACAGAATTAATGATAATTAAAAAAATGTAGATGGGGACAGGGAATAGTAAGGTGTCATATGAAGTGTAGGCTAAGTCATAGCAGAGGATGAAAGGAGTAAGTGCTCTGAGTAGAAAAGTTTAGAAGCTTAGGCTTTGCAAGTCATACATCTTAATACAGATGCAAGGCTATAATTTTTTTCCCATATTGCTCAAAGCTAAGGAACAGATCAAGGAAAAGACTTTTTGTAAGGATTTTCTTGGAATTTTCTTTACAAGTGCAGGCTCAAGAAAACAATGTTTACCCCGGCAGAATGGGAATCAGACTCAAATCTATGTGAGATAGCCTCCAATTTATATATTTTTTATTATATTTCTTCCTGAATGGCTCCAATACATTTGTAAAGATTGACTTAAACCCTCTGTTTTCCTTTATGGCCATGCATGCTATTCTTTTCTGCTATGTTCTGCTTTCAAACCATTTAAGTTCACACAGAAGAATTCTTTTTATTTTTATGGAGTAATTTGCTACGCAAAGGCTGGTCTTTTCATTTTCAGATTTCTAATGTTTTCAAGTATCTAAAACAGGAGGGCTTTTTTTCCTCACTTTATGGAAAAAAAGCCATGCTGGCAGATTTCAGGGCTTAATTTCTTTATAACAATAGATTTAATACAAAACACATTTTTATTGTAATAAAAAAAATAAATAAAGGAAGCAATATGCATTTGAAAATTCTGCCAAACAAGGCAATGTTTGTTTACTCTTAACAAGAACATCTAATATATTATGTTGGTATTGACTTTTTATATGTTATATTTATGTACACATATGAGTATATACATGATGAGTGCCATTTAACTTTGGTTTAACTATAAAGGCCTCAGTATCTAGCCCGTCAGACTAGAAATAAGATTTGTGTTGAGGAGCTCTGTATGCTATTTTTTTTTTGTTTTGTTTGGGTGTTTTGGGGTTTTTTTTGGTTTTTTTGGTTGCTCTTTATCTAATCTTTGTGATATTTTTTTTTCTTGTTACTGGGCTTTGCACTCCCCAGACTATTATTCCTACCTTGTTTAAAAACATTGGTCCTCTTTCTGGGGTCCAAATACAATAGAAAGGGTTAGTGTCTTCCTCAAAGACTAAACAATTCAATTTTCTGAATAAGCATTAATATGCAGTGATTAATTTTGTTGGAAACTAGCCTCCCATTGACTTTCATAAAAGTTGGCCTTAAGAGAACAAGAGACTTGAGGAATCTTTAGACTCAAGTTTCTTCAATGCTAGTCTTCTTTGCCAAATATTTTGAGCTCATCCAAACCTTAGTGACATGGGTTCATGGACTTCTCAGTTCCTGGGCTAAACACCTTTAGAGTCCATACACCATGCAGAAATTATATGGCTGAAAGTAATAGACATTTCCTTAAAATTTTGTACTACCTGTTTCAGTAATATAAGAGAAAATAATGAACTTGACAGATTAATAAACATTAGAAATCTGCAGGAATCAATAGACTTCATTTGATCCAAAGGCTCAGTGCATTGATATGGAATGGAAGAAGCATGACAACATCACATCCAACATTGCTCTTTGGTGGTAGAATTTTGTGACATCTGACCTGTAGGTATTTGAAGCATGTAAACAGTCTCAGATCTATTTTTTAGTTTCCTGATAGGCAAAAGATATTGGATTTTACCAGTATCAGGAGTGACATCTACAAGAACACAAACATTACTGGAAGTGATTGCCAAAAGCAAAAGCAAGTGACAGCACCTCCTTAACTACAAAACTGTCTTCTGGCTGCTTAACCTGCCCCACAGAGAAGAAGTGAAAACGTCTCTCTGCCAGGCATGGTCACATTACTAATCCTTGAAGGAATGAGAGCATAACTGCCATTTTGTAATGTTCACCTAGTGGTTCTTGTAAATAGGTCCTGGAGAGGATTATTAACTTTGCCTTAAGAGCATGCAGGTGTGTTGTTCATTTAATATTATTGAAAGCATATTTTAAAAGTTGATTTCTACAATTGCTAGAAACTTTCTCATTTCCAGATTAAATTTTCTGTTAATCTAGTCTAATGTATAGGCTACCTAGTTAAATGTATAGAAACATTACAGTATAGTATAGACCCATATGAATGTTGGCGAGTGATTGTCTTCCCTCTAAGATAATACTGCACTAAATTCAGTAACTTTTGGTCATATTGCAAAGGAATACATTGCAGCGGGAGGTAAACTGGGTGGAAAATAACTTTCCTGTTCCAGGAAAGTTTTTGAAATTGCAAAATTCACATTCAACACTGAGCCAAACCCAAGACCTTTCAATTTATTTTTTTTTCTTTTATTTTTTTCCATGGGAAAATAAGAAGAAAACATGATCAGAATAGCTGCAAGTCCAGTAATTAAGCACTTTCCTCTGGGATGTAGGAAACCCAGGTCCAAGTCTATGCTGTGAAGTAATCTAAATAGGAACTTAAATTTCATTCTCCCACATCCTGGGAGATGTGCATAACAGTCAGGTTACTAGTTGTACTGGCTCAATATCTTTTTGATCAGAAATTCCACAGCAGACTCCAAAAAAACCTTTCTTGTCAAAACTTTCCACAGAAAGACTGGGTACTGATAGACTGACATTTTGAAACATGAAATCACTTCATTGCAGAAAACTCAATCTAACTGAAGATAACACCTCTTAGATGTAATGAAAAATTATGTCCCTTACTACACTCAGTCCTTAATGTTTCTGTGGCCCACTGTGCCAAAATAGCAGGGTTAGTCTTTTGTTCTGATCCTTTTACCAACTTGGGTAATTATTTTCCCCCCATCTAAGTTTAATCTTACATTTCAATTGGATACAGGATTATTCTTCATTTCATGACTTAAACTATAATGTACTGTTGTTTTGTACTGTTAAACAGCTGCTTAGCTCTGTGAAAATAAGAACCATGTGTTCCACCCCAGAGGTGGCTGGCATTTCAGTGGTAAATGAATTCATCCTTGCTTTTTAAACTGTTTTTGGATTCAAGTGTTATGCAGATATAAGATATTTATTGTTTCGGTTTTATTAAGCCTTGCTCCCAGCTAAGAGGACTAAAGCCAAAATCTGGAGAAAGGACCACCCCTTATGATCAATAATAGTTCAACATAGGATTCAAAGAAATCCTCCATGGTAGGTAACTAAAAACATATTAGACAAAAAAAATATTCATACATCTAAGAATAAAGTGAGGGAAGAGTGTGACAAAGTTCTGTCTCTAGAAAACATGGTAGCATTAATTATGAAAAGATAACCTCAAGACATTTGAGTCAAGAACTTGTAACTTGCAAATCACCCAGAGTCCAGATGAAAAAGGCAGAAATCATATTGATAGCATCTGTCTTGTTTTTCTCCAACATAAAACCATTTCTAATTTCTCCATGTAGTATTTATCTGAAAAAAAAAAATTGTCCTTCTCTTGCAAAAGAGCTCCACAGAAATCTTTTGAATCTCCACAGGAGCTCATCCTCAGGAAAGGAGTTTGGAACTTAGAAATTACTTGTGTCAAAACTGTTACAAATAGACTTTCCAGTGTTCCAGTTGTATCTAGTTAAATAAAACTGTTCATAAACCAAAGGCCTTTAAAATTACGTAAATTTTCATTTACTGCAGTGAAAATGGAATTAAATCTTTGTTCTGTGGCTAGACCTACCCACGATAAATCCATAACATTCCAAACCTGTGGGAGCACCTCTCTCCAGACCATCTGCTGAGCTTCTGAAACCTTGAGAGGCAATGGAAAGAGCATAATATATTTAGGTCTTGCCATGATAGAGAGATGGAACATAACAACCACACGTTTGCATTTAAGATCTGGAAAGCTCTGGTCAAAAGGTCTTGTCTCCATAATTAAATGTGCTAATAGCAGTTTTTTAGTGTGTTTTAGTCCAAACACGAACAGAGCTCTCATCAACAACCAGGACCATACCATTTCTTTTTCTTCAGATGCAGAACTGCTGGGAAGCTTCATCCTCTGCTGGCATGAGGGACTGCTCAAGGCAGCAAGTTCCATGGCGAGAGATGCTTCATGCTGACAGCTCTGGCTGGCCGCAAGGCCAGCAGTGAGTATTCAGGCCTGCCAGTTGCGAGTGGTCATGGTAAAAAGGAATATGGCTTGATGAAGGGTCTGTGTATGAGTCTAAGAGAAAGAAAAGAAACAGAGTAAAGAAACTGCCTGCTCTTTTCTTCTAGGGAATTAAACAAAGTCAGAATTTATGCACTTTTTAAGAAGTAGAGATAACAGCCAGTAAAAATGTGTGACTCTTCTCATCAGTGTTTAAAAGATGGATATTTCTATCTTAAAGGTCTACTGACTACATTACACATGAAGAAAAATCTTTTTTTATTCATAAAATACAGTACATTAATGCAGTACATTAGTCAGTTCAGTTCAAAACTCACACAAGGGTGATGAAAAATACCATCACTTTTCATTTTCTTAACAAACTAAGCCATCATCATCCCCATCCTTTTTGGGAAGCTTCCAGTCATACAACAGTGAAATCCCACGGGCTTACTTTACAGTACCTTATGTTTCACTTTCATATGTATCCTAACTTCAAAGAACTTTTTTCAAAGATTATCTTTATTTTCAATTTGTCATATTTTTGGACAAATTAGAGAGAAGCACCTGCGTTTTTGGCAATTACATGCTATAGATGGTTTATTCTGAAATAGGGTCTAACACATCAAGATGTGAACTGAATCATAGTTATATCCTCTCTTGGTAAACCTCAAACTGTGTTCAGTGCCACATATGTGGTTTATAAGACCACAGTAAATCCTAAGCAGCTGACCTGCAAAATTATGCTACAAAAATATTTTCTGCTTTCAGTTGAAAATACAGAGTATACAAAAACTGCAAAGGATGGTTTACCCAAAGACATTTCATCCAGCTGACTTATTTGTTAAAAGAGAGAAGGCCAAACTTGCTGTTTTGCATGTTGATCTCTGTATATCTACAAACTTGTGTCTAACAATCACAGACATTTGTAAGCTGTATGTATGTTTAAAGGCTGAATGCATTTACAGTTTTTTAACATCATTAACTCAAATGGATCTGTATGGCTTTAACTGGGAGCAGAATCTGACCTATTTATTACTTAAATGTTTGGAAACATCTTCACATACTGCTTATTTTTATTTTACAAAGAACAATGTGACTCTCTGTTCCAGTTTCAAATCAGAAGTAGTAGGGTGCAACTCCACTAACATCAATTAAATCACAATTACTTACAGCAGGTCTGAATTTATCCCTGTGCATTTATATTCATTTAGCCTTTCTCCCCTGGGGAGAGGAAGAGGGAACTAAAATGTGACAGATACTAGTCATATTGCCTAATGCACTGCTGGAAGATCAGATGCTATGCTGAAGGGTATGGTGTAAATGAACCTTTAAGAAAACTGAAATTTTACCACCAAGCAGAGGACTTGCAGAGATTCTTCAGGCTACTTTTCCTTCTTCAGTGAGGGACTGTCACTGTCAAAGTCTTCAAGAAGGACATGGTATTTGACAAACATACACCTGCTCCATATTGTACTCCATTAGCTACACAAAGTCAGCAGTACAGCTTACCATGAACAGAAATTTGTATTTAAGAGTGAATAATAATTCTTTTTACATGTAGTGGCTTAAAACAAGTCAATAGGTGTCTTATTAATTTGCTCATTACTAAGTGGATGGAAATGTTGTTCACAAATATGAATATCAATTCTTATTCTTCTTAAATGAGGTAACATCAGTAAGAAAGAAACTCATCTTTATGTTTTCTTCAGTAGCAAGTTCAACCCACATGATGCAATATTTTCAAATGCATTCCTACAATAGGTGCTACTTTTTTCCTACTTCTTCAAATCAGTGATTCTTTGTTTAGGAGAATGGTAGGAAGCAATTTATGTAAAAGAATTACAGAGAAATAAATCAAACAATTGCATGATCTTTCTGATCTAATGTCATCTACAATCAGGAAAGGGCTGTTGTGAGCTGTGGGAAAACTCAGTGGCCACTGCAGCTAGGAAAACTGGTAAAATTATTTGATAACAGCTGAAGTAAAATACATGCATTGTTCCCTTTTATTCTGACTTTATTCTCATTCTGTCATTAATTTTGCAAGTAGGTCTTGTCTCTGCAAAAGTGAACAAAAGTATGGTACTGCTTCAGTGTGATTTTAGAGGATGTGAGGTGACCTTAATCTTACTGCTTAATCTCGGTATTTAACAGCACACAATGGAAAAAAGGAGACTGGCCAAATTATGCTTATTATTTTTAAATATAGTCCAAAAATTTGGATTGTGGCAATGAAATCACATAGATTGAGATAGGCTGAAGCTAGCTCTTTAAATCTAAACAGTACTAAATTTGAGCAGAAATTCCAATATGTATCTGAGAAGTATTTCATTTATACAATCTCACCACCACAACCAAAACATTTCAAGAGATAACACTTAATATTTTCATTTGACAGATGAACAACCCCCAAACTGTTTATTTTAATTTCATAGTCATTACTACACAAGTATAAGTCCTAAAATTTTTGTGATAGAATCTGAAGTCATTTGAATTATTTGATTTTATAAAAACCCCTTTGTCTTTGCAGTACCCTTGTTTCCCGTCTTCTTCCATCACACCCCAAAAGTAAACAAACAAAAACCTTGAGGCTTATGAAATTTTCCATTAACAAGTCTGCCCAGCATGATGTTCCACATGGCCTACTGTTATTAATTGTCTCCATGTGAGTAGACACAATTATTAGAATAAGATGGTAATCATAAGGTGGCTTTTATCCTTGTGATCTGTTGAAAATTCACATCACAGTATGTATCAGGGCTAGGTGATTGACTAACAGGTCAAAAGAAAGAATGTAGCTGAGCAAGCAAAGATCATTCTTCTGTGACAACGAAGGACACCCCAATAATTCTACAACATTTCCTAAATACATGATTTTTCTTCAATAGTTCATCAGTCTTAATTGCCTTCCAGTGACAAAATTCAATACTCCCTTAAGGAGATTACTTTTTTCACCAAGACACCAATCTCAGTTTAGTACCCAAATCTCCTTTGCAAATCTTCCTACCCAAAATCAATCTGTCCAAATAATGTTTATGAACTCTAGCAATGCCTCACTGTAATTAAAAATACAGAAGCTAATTAAGTTCAAATGTAAGGTCTGAAATATTTGAGAGAAGTAGAGAAGATTCAGTGTTCTGTTCAGCAGATTGATCTGTGAAGTCTTCTCCCTTCACTCAATATTGTTTGTATTAGCTCTGTAAAATAAGTTTTAAAAGAAAAAAAAAACAGACAAAAAGTTATCCCTCAGCATTAAGAGGCAGAAAAGAAGGTAAAATTCGGAATTATTATGCAGGCTGTTTCAACTCTGAATGAACATGTGTGCACCAATATTTAACCTCAGGTCTAAAGTAAACACAAAGGCATTGGAACATAAGAAACTGATGGTCTGCCTCATGCTAGAACATCAGTTTGCCAATATTCTTGGATGTGAACAGGATCCTTAGACTGGAAGATGACCATGACTTTATTCAGAAGTCAAATTGCAGGTTGACTATAATCTTCTCTGATGTTGTATCTTGAGAAGATATTTCCCAGAGACATGAATACAATAAATAAAAGGAAGGATATCCACAGGCAGACTGAGGACAGTATAAAGCCATCTGCAGTAGTCCCAAGTTAGTTAGTGAATTTAAGAGAAGAATTATCTCTTTCTGACTTCTATAGCTGATAGTTTTCTTGGAAACTAGAATTTTGGTTAGGTGGAGATTTCTTTTGCCTTGCATAGCAGATCTGTCATGTTTCTTCCCATTAGTCAATTTGCTCTTTGGAAGCATCTAATGTTCTACAGTTGTGTCTTTGAAATGTGTTTTGAATAAAGCTCCAGCCAAGAATGTTGTGTATGTCATTTGTGGGGAAAAGCTAAAGACTGCAGGAGCCTGCCATGGTTATGTAACTTGCTTATTTTTGTATCTGTTAACTACTGCTTTTGTTAATAAAGTTTATAACAAAAAGTTTTATAGATTTATAAAAAACTAATAATTTTTAAAGCCAGTCACATATTTTGGCATTTTATATGAAGGTTCGATTGTACAAATTTTGCAAATAAAAAACCAAAATCCCAGATGATTAACAAAATATGTGTTTATTTAAACATAAAAATAAATACATTTTAAGGACTTTTTACTTAGAAAAATCTGAATTCAATATTTGTCTTGCAAGACTTAGAAATCTGAGCCATGCCTTTGGAACCCTTAATGCACAGCAAAACAAAGAGAATGAAGTTTCCAAAACTGGAAGTCATATAAGGATGACACTTGAGACAATAGGGATATTTCCCAGAAAACAACATGAAAAGGTATAAACTGAGCTAAGACAGACTGTACCCTTTTTGCTTCATGGCATATATCTCATATTGTAATCTGTGAAAGTCTAAAGATAGATCAGAAATTATAAATCTTGTCAATATGTCCCATATAGTATTTGGATTGACAGAGAAATGTGACTGTAGGATGTTTATGAAGAAAACGTAAATCCAACATGAAGCAAACATTTATGTTATCACTAACTTGATAAGTCTAAATAAAATCAAGAAATTTTCATGCACCAAAGAGCCCATTTTCATGCTTACAATGAGAGAACCATGTAATTTCTGGAACACATTTCTTTATCTCAGCACATTAAGACACTTAGAGATGCTCCACACCTACTCTGAAAAAGAATACGCACAGTCATGACATAAAAAGTTCATGCTAAAATAAGAACAAAACCAAAATGAAAGTGCCAAGAAGTCAATGTTGTCATTATCACAAGTCAACAAGGTTTTCAGTTGTCACTATTTAAATCAAAGACAACCAGGCAGGACACTGTGCTGAAATCTGAAGAACAATATCTAATTTAGAAAAAACGGAGCACACCTTAATTGCCATAATTTTGCATATCTTGACAGGACTACTTGTCCCAGTGTGTTATATTAAGCATGACCAAAGACCAGCCTGTTTGCAACAAGACTGGAGCACTCCACAGTCCAGAATCTATTATCCTCTAATTTACTAATCATGTTATGTTGTGCAGCATTATGGACTTTTTTTCAAATGGTGGGATTTTGAATAGCATACAGGTACACTAAAACTATTATGAATTCATAAATAATCTATTAATTTCTTATAGTGCTTTAAATCCCAAGTAATAACTCAGTTTTCACCATTAAAAATATGTCTGGATTTCTATGAAATAGTTAAAAACTCATGATAAATTTAGATGAGACATTACAGATTTTACTCAGGTTCACAATAACTGTGTGGAAATTCTTTCTAATATAACTTTAGACAGAACAAAACAAACCCCCAAAACCTTTAAAAAAGTTTCTGTAAATAGCAAACATATGATTTGCTTGACTCATTTCTATTTAAACACTAAAGTATATATTACCCGTTTCAAACAAAAGCAGACCACTCTAGAAACTGGGTTTCTCAAGCACTTTCAACCTTAAAAAGACTGATCAGAAATTACCTCAATGTACTCACAATAGAAAAACAAGCAAAACAAAACACCACCACCACCAAAGTCCCAAGTTACTTGAAAAACATTAAAATTATTGCACAACTAATAATAAGAAATTATTTATGAAGTATGACAAATTATTCTTTCTAGAGGTACCCTCAACTAAACTCCATCTAAATACCTCTATTTTTTCTGTGTTCAGATAAGGGTTATAATTCAAATTCTGTGGGATGGAGGAGAGGCAGGTTTGCCCTAGTGCAATGATAACCTGAGAATGAATCATAGGCAAATCCACAGACTTTTTATTTTGTCTTCCTTTGTTTTACCCTTCCATTTTCCTTTCTACGTTGTAAATGATATCCATGTCATTAATTACTGTCTCCCCAGCTCTTTCACATGCACTCTGGACTGTTAATGCTCTTCTTCCAGAACTTGACTTTCTCCAGTCCTCCACCCAAGCTCATTTCAATTGAAACACCGCAAGATCCTTCCCAAATATAATTCCTTTATCAAGAATTGTCAACGCATGCACATGATTAGAATGAGTTATCATATGATCAGATCTTTGACAAGCCCTCTAAAGTTTTCCCCATAACCCATTTGTCTAATCCCTTCTTCCATCCCATCATCCTGTTTATCTAATAATGGGTTGTAAAACCTTCAGGTCAGATATCTTGTCCTTTTATCCATTTCTGTACAGAGTTAAGCACACCCATCAACAATATTCACTGAAATTAGGCCTGCTAAACTTGTCCAGTCATTGCACTGGAATGCAGTGCAAGCTTCTTAACACAGAGCTTCAATAATAATCAGCCTGTATCATGATGTAAACATCAATACATAATTTACAGCTTTGAGAATTTGGATGAATTTTTAGCTTCCTATAGAAAATCTCTTGATAACTTCATTACAGTTTCAAGCAACATAAAATACATAAACTAACATGAAGACTTACTTCAAGGTATGAAACAGGATCCTGCTTACCAGAGAGGAGGACCTATTCTGATAAGCTTGAAATTTATCTTGGATGTAATGTGGCAAGGAAAGGCAAAATGAAGGCATATTAGAGGCCAAAAGCTTTAATTATAAAATGCACCTTCAGTTAGGGTGAATATCCATTTATGACTTACCTAGACAAATACTGTCTGTCTACCTTCCTTCAAGTAATTTCTACCTAATACACATCTATCTATGACTAATTTATATGGTGAAATCTTTAGGAGTCAGAACATAATACATAAATGGCAAAACCCCCCCAAATTTGAAGTCATAGAATCATGGAATGATTTGGGTTGTGAGATATCTTGAAAGTCATCTAGTTCCAACCTCTCTGCCAAGGGTAGGGAAGTTTCTACTACACCAGGTTACTCAGAGCCTCATCCAGCCTGGCCTTGAACACTTCCAGGAATGGGGCACCCACAACTTCTCCTGGCAACTTGTTCCAGGTCCTCACCATCTTCACAGTAAAGAATTTCTTCCTTATAGCTAATTTTAACCTGACTTCTTTTGGTTTGAAGTCTTTATCCCTTGTCCTATCACTACATGACCTTGTCTAAAGCCCCTTTCCAGCTTCTATGTAGCCACTTCACTGGAGAGACTTAGATGTTGGAGGCTGCTGCTAGCTCAGTCATAGGGCAACATTTCCAGCAAGATGTAATATTTATAATATTTTCAATCATAAAAAATTATATTCATGTGATATTTTCAAACTTACCTTATTCAAGTTAAACTAGTTATCTGCAGTCTATGGTCTCATCACAGCTAATTACTGCAAATTATATATGTACATCAAAAAGAAAAAATATACAGTAACAAGTTCCCTTGGGCTAATATGTATGAACTGGAGTTCTATCTAATTAACCTGATGTCTGAAAGGTTAAGATGGAGGGTAATGAGGCTATTCTCACTACAACTTTAAGAGTGTTTATTCATGGTGTACTAACACACTTATTGTGTATAGGTGTCATTGCACTCTACTGCATCACATCAAAACAGCTTGGTTGTTTATGTCATGGGGCTGATAAAATTACTTGGAGAAATTTTCCTCAATTTGAAAAACAAACAAACAAAAACCCCAAATATCAAGCTCACATTGTTAGATATAAAAAGCAAATAAATTTCCTTCTTTCACCAAATCCTAGTGGCTCAAGTGGATTTACAGAAGCACAAACCCAGACAATAATACAGCTGGACAAACCTGAAATAACCATGCAATTCAATTTCCATGTTAATCTGATGTATATAGTAACACCTATTCCTTTTTTTGCCCTCACTTGACTTATATACACAACGTGCTCTTCTGCAACCAGCATTCTAGTTTGATGTCGTGTTTCATCAACCAGTCTTTGTCATCATTATTTGAATCTTCAAACACCAAATCCTTGCATGTTGCACATAGATTCCCAGCAGTTTGCCTTCTTATTTTCATTCTTATCTCTCTAGCAGCACATCTGATTTCTGCTCATCTTCAGATTCAGATCAATAATTGTTGTTGCCGCTGTTTAGGTTTTAATCTGCTTTTGGATTTTTGCCCTGTAGGCTTTTGAAAAACCTTTAAAGCTCTTTTTACTATGTTAATGAGTTGGTACCCCAAAATGACCTCCTTGTCTAAGGGACACCTCCTCTATTTTCCAATCCTTTGACATGAAACACTTTTAAAAAGAAGGAAGATTTTACAAGCAATATCTTCAGCTGCAAGGAAATTTCACACATTTAAAAACTGTAAGTTTGGGGCAAGAAATAGGAAAAACTTTCTCACCTCTTATTCTGGCTTATTAAAGTACATATGAGGCTTGATTTGCATAACCTTTAAATTGACCAGATCACAAGTATAAAATTTTAAAGCCCACAGAATTTGGGTTGGCATGGAACAAATACAACCACTTCTCTAACCATCAGTTTTCCTTACAATTTCAAAAAGAGAAATCTTGGAGGACATGAGACCTTTCTTCAGATCACTTTAAGGTTACAAGTGTGCTGTAAAGCTCATATGTGAACACTCAGGCAACAACGTGCATACCAGTAGGAAACACTCAAAAATACATAGCATAATTCCTAATTTTTGTAGGATAGCTGTACACTGAATATGTTGGAGTTTTTTTATATTGGCGTCTATTTGAGTGCTGTAGAAACATAACCCTGTTACAGGGTTTTCCACTATTTTCCTAGTAGGGAAAGTCTATAGACAAATGTGAAATGCTTTCAAATTGTGTATGCTGGTGGTCAGATCCAATGGAATTCAGTAGAAATTATATGTACATACTTTCATAGTAAAATGAAAAATGTTTTCTGCATCTGACCTTGATTTTCAGTTTGTGACTGACCTCTTTAAAAGTCACTCACTTGTCATACAGTTATAATTAATCTAAGGGAGAAATGGTACCTGTATCATTCTCACTGTTCTAACCTTTCTCTCTTGCTTAGTATGATGAAAAGGAATCTATATCTTTTCAGAAAGTGTAGGGGTGGCAATGGAAAAGTCCTAACTACTTCTCACACACTTCAGTTCTTCTAGAAATTGTAATTAATTCAAATGCTACTTACACTACTTACTTAGAAACTATCCCTGAGTTTCAATTTCATAATAAAAAATATATAATAATTTTTAAAAAGAAAAAAAGAATCTATCCTCATTTTTCATGGCAAAATACCAGAATTTGTCTGTCATACTTCTACTGATAGGAATCACACTGACAATCATCACTGTGTATGATTTACACAGCAAAGTTTCCAAAAAAGAGAGAGTTTCAGACTTTGGCTTTGATCTAAGTTTCCTAAAAGTTCAGAAATACTGAGATCCAGAGGTTTGAGTCCTGTTTATCTCTAATTGAAAACAGAGTGAAAATTTCCCAATATTTCCATCGGGCAAAGAGACTTTATCATGAACATCAAAAAGAGCCTCAAAATCAGGAAGATGACACATTAATAACACAAAATTAAACTGAAATGGATTCAAAGTTCACTTTCACATAAACAGTCAAAGTTTATGAAAATTATCCAAATTCAGATCAGCAAAATAGGAACTGATGCCTCATGAACTCAGGCTTTCTCTTGTTTCTGCCTGGCTTAGTACAAGAAAGAAAAAGTCAAAGAAAAGACAAATAAATCTAATAGAAATGTAGGAGTATTATTACTAAATTAGAGCTATTCTGTCTATCCATATGAAGAGATTTATAAAGTTAATATTTTTAAGCAATGACTTTTTCATTTATGGTTAAGTATTCTAAGAGCAACTTAATGCCTACTGCCAACTATATGGAAATGACTGGTGGGCAGAGGAGTTTGAAGTTGCTATAAAGATGCCCAGTTTTCCCTTTCTTTCAAAAAATTGAACCTCAAGGTCTTGGCTTCTTTTAAGATATAGTGGAACCACATGAATTGACGAGTGTTTTGTTGTATCACATCCTTTCTGCAGTCTCATCAATGCCATGAGTCTGATTCAACCTCCTGCACTCAGTGGACAGACCACAAGTTAGGTGGCAGTCCTGCATTATTTCCAAGGGGGAAGCTTCAACACTTTTTGCAAACATCAAGACAAAAAGGGAAATCAAGATCTCATACATATAAGCAATACACAAGACTACTCTACACTACTTTTTTTTTTTTGGACTATCTGAGAAATTGTCCCTTTCATTATTTTTTTCTTGGGTCATAATTATCCCAAACCTTAGAATGTGGTGGAAATACAGACTGGTATGAATGAAGCATGAATGGAAATATCTATGTGGAAAGAAGAAACTGTAGTGAATGGCATATATTGATACCCAAGGCTGTGACTGACATCAGTCAGACCAATAAACCTGGAGGAACATGATATATCCATGAAGGAATGAAGGCCTGTGCTCCAATGAGGTCACAGCACAAATGAGTTACCAGTGGGAGACCCTGCACAGTAAGAACAAGAGGGAGACTGAAAGGTTGCAGCTCTTTGTCTGTGCCATTCCTCTTCCTGCTGTCCCAAGTACAAGCCAGGCAGCCCTAAAGGTACCCAAAACTAGAGAATGAAAGAAATAGCAATTTTTATTAAGACATGGGGAAACTGAAATGTCTTGAACAAAGGGCCACCAAGATCTTCAGGATGGGAACATTTGCCCAGTGAGGAGAGGCTGAGTGAGATGAGCTGCTGCAGCCTGGAGAGAGCATGGCTTTGGAATGGACCTAACAGCATTCTCCAGTGCCTACAGGACCTTATCAAGAAGGTGAAACCAGACTTTTCACAGGGTTGAGCAGCTGAAGGATGAGATAATAGGCATAAACTAAAATTAGACAGTTTCAGGACGGATATAAGAAAATGCTTTTCCCCATGAGGACAGTTAGGTGTTGTGGTAACTCTATGTCTCATGGATTTGTGCAGGTGCAAGTTCCTCAGATGGTCTCAAACAGAGGGAGTGCTTCTCCATCGTGCCAGTCCCTGCCTCTGTTTCTGCAACTTGGTTGGTGTGATTGGAGAACTTGCTGCTGAAGATCATGGCAAGGAAGTTCGTGAGTACCTCAACCTTGTCCATATCCCAGGTAACCATGACTCCCGTTTCCTTCTGGAGAGGGACTGGCCTTTCTGTTATCTCTATTGTACCTATAGAAGCTTTAGTGTTGGCCTTAATGTCCCTGGCCAGATATAATTCTGCCAGAGCTTTAACTTGATCCTTGTGTCTTTGGACAATAGGTCTGTATTCTTCTGAAACTATATGTCCTTGCTACCATACCAAGCTCTGCAGGCTTCCTTTTTCTGTTTGTCCAGAAGCACCTTGTTAATCCATGCAGGCCTCCTGATTTCCTCTTTGTGGGGCTGCATCACCCCTGAGCTTGATGTAGGTGATCCTTGAATATTAACCAAACTTCTAGGGCCCGTCTTCCCTTCAGGGCTCCATCCCAAGCTATTCTATCAAGCAGGTCACCAAAAAGGCCAAATCTGCTCTATTGAAGTCCAGGGTACTGAGCTTGTTTTGCATCCTTCCCATTGCCCTAAGGAGTTTGGACTCCACCATTTCATTGTCAATGCAGCCCAGGCTGCCCTAGACCTTCACATTCCCCACTAGCTCCTCCTTGTTGGTGAGAATAAGGTCCAGCACAACACTTCACCTCTTTGGTTTCTCTATCACTTGGAACAGGAAATTGCTAACAACACATTCTAGAACCCTCCTGAATTGCCCAAGCCTTATGTTGTCCCTCCAACAAACACTGGGGTGGTTGAAGTCCCTCATGAGGACCAAGACTTGTGAATATGAGGGTGCTCCTATCTGCCTATAGAGGGTCTCATCTACTTGGTCTACCTGGTCAGGTGGCCTGTAGCAGATCGCACTATAATGTCACCTGTTATAACTCTTCCTTTAATCCTGACCTATATGACCTCAGCTGGCTCCTCATCCGTTCCTAGGCAGAGCTCCGTGCACTTCAACTGGCCACTGACAGAGGGTTACACCCTCTTCTCTCCCCTGACTGCCCATCCAAAAAAACCTATATCCTTCCATTTCAACACTCCAGACATAGGAGTCCTCCCACTGTGTCTCCATGATGCCAATAAGATCAGCATTTAAACTTGTATATAATTTTAGTACATATGGGAAAATAGCAAACAATACATATGTCCAGTTTTAAAGCAACACAAAGGGATAAAAAGGTAAAGGAATCATTACAGCTTTTCTGACAAACTGAATCTGCAAAGGAACATACACAAAAATCACTCTGTTCTGAACACCTTCTATCTAGTATCAGAGATAATTAAAGTGAGAAAAAGAGGAGATAAAAGTTAAAATAAGTTGGCCAAATATGCCAATTTTCAATTTACTGAAGACATCTCCATAGTTTGAAGTTGGGGAGTTCAAAGAACTATGGTGGAACAGAAGTTTTAGAAGATAATGGCATGGTGAACTGGTTTTGGGAGCATAAGATTATACATGGACCTGGCTTGGCACTGTGAGAAGCGTGTAAGACACTGTATCAGGCAGCAAACACCAGATTGCTCATCAGCGAAATTCTGCTTTAAAATGCACTTACAGAGACGCCTAAGACACCATTTTGAACGTTTGAATAACCTCTGACTAAGGAGACTAATCTTGGCCTTAAATGTTTTCTGAAATCAGATCAGTGAAAGATTTGAAAGATACATAACTTGGAAATTGCAGGAATGGATAGAACAGAAATGTGCTGGAGTAAAAGTAGATAAATATCAGAGATAAACTGAGCTTGGAAACAAATCCTCAAAAAGGAGAATTGTACTGCTGACAATATCCCTAACTTCCAAAGGGCCTATATTTAACAGGCTGTGCCTTTCAGAGATACATTGAAGATTCACAAGATGAATACCAAACATAAAGACTGCTGATGTTTCATATTTTGGATTGTGAATTAGCATCCTTGTCAACAGTATTTTAGAAACTTTTAGGAGATGTTATTTCCTAAAATGACAGGAAAGTAAAAAAATTGCCATTTACTGAGCAATGCTTCTGGAGAACCAATGAGATCTATAGAGGTGATTTTATCTGCAGTGTAATTAATTTTATTTGCAACTTTGTTTGGTTGCATTAACAAATAGAAGTCTGACTTAAGCAGAAAAATGGTGGAAAGAAAATGAAAGCCAAGTTCTAGATGTGTAATAGCTTGTTTTCCAACATACCACTTTTGAAATAGATCAGTTTACTAAAAGATTTAATATTCTTTAAGAGCTTAAGTGAAAATGTTGTCAACACCTTCCATTTCTAGCTGATAGATTTGAGACTGATGAGAGGTAAAGACCATTCAAATACTGGTGGCAGAAGACAGGAAATATGATGACAAGCTGGAGAACTATATTAAGCAACACAGGGAAAGTAGACTGTGACATGACAGAAAACAAATACGGCTGTCTCCGTAACAGGTGAGTGAGCTGAACAGAAACTAGATCACAGAAACTAGAAATATAACTGAGTGAAAGTGTTTAACTACTGCTGTAGAAACCAATCCAGCTATGAAGCAAAATCTTTCATGTTCTAAAACCCTGTGAAAACAGGTAAGATTAGTAATATGGAAAAATGAAACCTCATCATCAATATACTGTGGGCCTCTTTTTGAGTTGTTTCTTCAAGGTTTTACTGTCCCTGACTATCAGTGGAATTAAAAAAAAAAAATAAGGGCAAGAAAAGCCCCCCAGCCTTAACAAGTTTTTCTCACTCTGCACACAGGCTGTCAAACAGCTGTACATGCTTCCAGGTAAAGAGAAGTTGCAATTCTTGAACCCCTGAAACCCACACAAGCCCCAGGACCAGTGGCTGCACAAGGCAAAGCACTGACAGGGGCTTTTTGCACACGGTCTCTGCAATGCAGTTGCTCTGTTCATATAGGGGAGTGGACGGTGATCGCTTTTGCCCTCTTAAAATGTGTACTAGGACATTAGTTTGGTTCCCTGACACTATTTAGTTCTGGGACCAAAAGAGATGTTCACTTTTTCCTATGATATAATTACAATTAAATATTGTCAGCTGTAATCCCTATGTGCCGGCGGCTGTGGCCGAGTGGGTAAAGCCGCCGCCCCTGGATCCGTGCTCCTTCTCGGAAGGACGCCGGTTCGAGTCCTGCGGGTCTCGCTCTGTGCCAACTTCGTCCAGGCTTGCCCCGGCCAAGGCTAGGGAGCGTCCCAGGGCTAAAGGGGGTGGGGCCAGTTCCGCGCACGCTGAGCTCCACGTAATAAATCCATTCGCGCAGGCATAAAAAGCATCGTCGTTCGCGACGGCTAGCCACACACACACAATCCCTATGTTTTGGTAAGATCTATAAATTAATGAATGCAGTAGCCCAGTCAAGAAGGTAAAACTTAGAGGTGAATCAGGAAAATTAAGGTTATGGAAGTCAGAGCTCTCGGAGGAAGTGAGATGAACGTCAAGGTGAAGAAAGAAGAAAATGAAGAAGAAAAGCGGATGAAACATAAAGGAATGGTTCTTTAGGAGGGGAACTTACTGCTTTGTTTATTTGAAATTCTGGTTCTGTAGAAGGACGGGTGAAAGAATGATATCAAAATTTTAGGGTACTTTTTTATTACCTGAGACTAATTTTATGCTGAGTTTTCATACTTTTAGATATCTGTAAACAATTGCAGCTGTATATAAAAATACGTAAATAGTATGTTTAAATAAAATGTAACTAAATAAAGCATCTATAAATACATAAACATTGAGAGTCATCTTCAAGAAACAATAGGTCTATCTGTATGTGGTTTATTGTGATGGAGTATACAATTTCTTGCAAAATAATTGAAAATATAATATTTTTGGATTATATAACTATAGAATCCTTGAGTCTGGTAAACAACTCAGGAGATTACTTAGTCCAACACCCCTGTTCAGAGCAGTGTCAGCTGGAGCAGGGTGCTCATGGGCCATCTCCAGATGGCTTCTGAATAACTGTACAATGTCTTTGGACAATCTGTTCATGTGTTCAACCACCCACACATTTCATTTAAATGCAATTTCTTGGGGTTTTTTTAGCTGTGCCAAATTACCTCTTGTGACTGAAAAGAACTTGGCTCCATCTTCAGCTCACCTTCTCTCCTTGTTAGATATTTATACACACTTGTAAGATCCCCTGTGCCTTCTTTTCTCAATGCTGCACAGTCTCAGCAACTCCAGCCTCTCCTCATATGACAGATCTTCCATCCCTTACTCATCCTTGTGCATCACAAAATTTAAGTGTGGTTTGACTTCAACTGGAGCAAAGTTAGACCAAGGCTTCACACTCTTAAAATCCAGCCATCTCTTCCTCCAAGCATATCAAGAGTACAACCTTACACTGGTATTAATCACTTCTCTTCAAGGAATGAACCAAGATTCTTCCCAGCAGAATGTTTTACTTCAGAGACCATAATCATATTCTGCTGTCTTTCATCATCTTCTTTCAGATTGTGAGTTTAGTAATTTCAATAAGAACATTTTAGTGACATGGATTGACTGATGAAATGGAAGAGATTCTTCCATGTATAATGCACATGCAATTGGGGTTTTATTAATTTTTATTACTTTTTTACTGTTTAATAATAAAGAACAAGAATTCTGGGGTAAAGGAGCATCTGGGAAGGGTTCATTACATTTCTATAATTTGTTCTGTGAATGTTTATGTCTAGTGGGCACTTATATAGCGAATGATGTTCAAGTTAAGTGGTGGACTCTACCTCACCTGCACTTAGGACAGCCTTGCTATGGGAAATAGTCATGGGTGGTGTGTTTGGAGGGCCCCTCAGGCCAATTAGGCTCCAGGGAACCAAGATTGCAGGTGATTTATCCAATCACCGATTCATGGATGTGACAGCAGGAGCCACCATTGTCTTATTCAACATGGGCAAGTCAGGCTTGTTCTGAGCATATTCATCACTACAGGCTCCACAGAAGATTGGAATACAAATATATTTCTTTTCTGAGCTTCCTAAAGCCTCTGACAGGAGGTAAGCAATCATTGCACTGAAGAACCAACATGACCAGGAGCACAGTTTTACATTCATTGCAACATTTTTACCTGAAACTTTGTATGACAAAGATATTTGAGATGTCTCCACACATTAAACAGGGCTTCCTAAAAAACGCTACTAAATTTAGGCTCCTGATACATAACTCCAGGTATGCAAATATTTTATTGAATGATGGTTATTTGGGGCCAAAATCCATCTGCAAAATGGGAATAACAATACATTACCTCCCAGCAACTGAACACAGAATCTATCAGTAACACCCTGCTCTCCAGACCAGAATGGTTCACAGAGTGATAGTACAAGGCACAGGCTGCCTCCTAAGTATAAGTCTGCTTAAATCATTCACAAAACCCTGGCCTTGGAGCTAAGATCAGCTAATGCCCAAGAGAATTGCTTGGGCCAATCTCTAAATGCTGCAACACTGACCACTTAAATATGTATGGGGAAAACACCAAATAGGCAGCCAAAACACTGTTCCCAGTCTTCCTCTCCCTCCTCTCCCCAACACTCTGAGAGACATTTTGCTGAGAAATGTCACCCGTGACATAGAAATTCTTTAATTAAAGATGACAATTCAAGTGAGGCAGAATGGGATATTATATCACCCAGCTTGCCATTTGTAATTTTGAGTAGGTCAGTCACAATCAGAGCTGTGTGCTCTGGAATCCTGTTTTCTTTTCCAATATTTAGTATTGAACTGAAGAGTGAGTTTAAAGTAAGTTGTCTGTATTAGATTTTGCCTTTCATATTAATTCCCATCAGTTGCAGTGACACTTGCATGCAAGAGTACGTTTGATCATCTACAGACTTCCTCATTGCTGAGCTAAGCCAGAAAACCCCTCCTAACTGCAGCAGAAATGCTAGCAATAATCCTAGAAAAATCATGTTGCAGGACTTAATGGCTGGCTTGATGATTAACAACCTGAGGTAAACAAAGGGCAGTTAATAACATAAACCACTGTGGTTTGTAATATCAATAAAGCCATGAAACGACCAAGTTTTGGAGGACTATTACTGATACAAAGTATATTCACTAACTTACACCAGCAATGTTATATATTTAAAGTAAGAAAGATGGGCTGGATGCAATATCAGTTGTTCCACACCATTAACAACCCTATTTTTCCTTTCAGAATGCAGCCCTTTTGGTTATGTTTACAATTGCACTTTTGGATCGATGCAAACTTCATAGGGCAGGATTTTTTCCTCTGCTTCTCTCACAGCAGTAAGAAATGCCAGCACAGTCAATATACAGAATTGCCTGGCTCAGTACCAGAGGAGATAGTGCTAATCAAAGTAACAGCAGCAGAACTTGAACCAGCCCTTAGAAGGAGAAGGTATTACAGACTAATTCATTAATCTGTTAAGCCTCTGTGTCAGCGAGAAGTATTCTCTTTAGCTGAAGTGCCCTTAATAGGATATATCAGGCTCTGAACCTGAGGCGGATCAGTTTATAAGTCCAGCCAAAGCTACTAGGACAGGGATCTGAAATGTAATAAAAACATTTTCTAGATATATATATGCATCTGGGCATCATCTAAGAGATCTCTAATGCTGAATGAGCTACAATTGAGCTGTGTCTCAGCAACTACAAAATATGCCAATTTTTTTGCACTTGGAAAAATGATTGCTAAAAAGAATTAAAAAAATAATAATTATGTAACAGCAATTGCCTGCTATTATTAGACACACACAAAATACATTCTGCAGTCTCTGCTAATAATCATGAAGATCATCTCTCCATATCCATAGCAGGAGTGATGAAGCCAGGAAGCCACATGTTCTGGGAAGTACACTCAGTAGTGGTGGGACGCTCCACAAGGCACAAGTAGGTTAACCCATTCACCAGTGTTCCCAGTTTTCTGATACAATAATATTACTAAGACTCTTCAATTGTTAAAGAATTCAAACTGAGTGAAAACAATCAGATTTCACTGAGGAGCCAAGAAGGAAGAGGCATTTTGTCCCCCAGCCCTTGCATTCCAAGATGGAAAAGCACTGACTGCAAAGCCAGAATTTGGCCTCAGTGTCACATAAAATAGGTCTGATGAGCATTTAAAGAAAAAGCTGGGGTGGTACATTATTTTATTTCAGTTCTGTTTATAAACCATGAGAACCTCTAGAAAGATGGCCAAATTTTGCTCATGCTTTTAATACAAACAAAAACTCCCCTGCCTCTGTCTGACACTAGTGATGCAAAGTTTACACAAAAGGATTTTATTCCATAAAGTTTTCCATTACACCTCCACATCCCTCCCCCCGCAAAAAACGCAACAAAAAAAAGATTATCTTTTGGAATCTGGAAAACTAATTTGCATATGGCTGAAGGAGGAGAATAACAACTAATATTCCACACTGCATTCAGCAACTAGAATAAGATTGTTTTCCAAAATTTGCTGTAGCAGAAAATGTATAAAATACTGGGGTGGCAGCAGCAGGGAGAGAGTGGTGAAATTCTCCTTACAAACAAAAGCTACCACTGGTTTATTATTTTGGGGGTTTTAATGTGTTCTTGTTTGGGTTTTTTTTCCAAGGTTTTTCATTGAAAAATGAGGTGAAAGAAAACAAAAATGTTTTTCACTTTGGGACTTTCAATGAGAAAACTGAACATTTAGTTGTTCAATGAAAACTTTAAAAAAAAAGAAAAAAACAAAATTTAAAAAAATGTTGCCCTTCGTACTGAATTATTCTGAAAGAGGAGGAGCATAATTTCTCAAGCAGCTCTACTGACAATGAAATTCTTCAGGATTTCACAACATTGCTTCCTACTGTGTTTCCTCCAACTCCAGAGAAAAACAAATGCAAAGACTTTGCACAGCATTAACATTATGGCAGGCATATGATTTATCGTACTACGCATGATTTAGAGCACCATGTTTACTCCAAGCTGGTAGCACATCTGCAATGGCATTACATGACTTTTCTCAATAACAGACAACAGTGGCAGGAAGCAATTATATGGAAAGGCCCACTAATATAAGGCATGTAGCCTTTAAAACTAGGAGGCATTAGTTTATATATAAAAGTTAAATCAAATCATGCAGATCATGTAATTACTGTAATTACTTTTTTTTTCAAATCTTGTTAGGTATAAAGATTATTGATACTTGCTAGTCAAAAAGCAGGGACGCTAGCAGTGGTGGCAACTTCACATTGTTTGCCAAATTCAGAAATGAGCCAAACATTACCTGTGTCCTTTCACTGCAGTTTGCCTGATTAATCTGAACATAACCAGCTCCTCTCTCCTTGATGCCTACCGAGAACAGCTAAAAGGAAAACAAAAAGCCTCGCTCAGTAATGTGCCTTACTGAGCTCCTTGTGGCTCCCGTTGTCAAGGAAACCCAAGCAAATTCCTGTCAGAGAATACCCTGAACTGCTTAAGCCAGCCAGGCTTCAACCTGGTATCAGGAAAGGGAACAAAGACTGAAAACAAACAGGACAACATGGTTGTAAAGCTCATTGGGGAAAGAAAAAAATAAACTACAGGATAAGGCATCTGCTAGCAAAGAATATCTTTCATTTAGGTCAAATCAAGGCTTTTCAATCTCTGTCTATTGTTCTTCCTACGGAGGAACCCGTTACTTCAGACAAATGTGAGAGTGAATAAGTCTCTTGTTTCAGTTATTGAGTTGATGGTGTTACAAATCATCTGTCTTTTGGAAAACCTCCTACTAGTGTTCTCTGATCCTTCATGAAAAGGAAGCTGATTAAAATTATTAACAAAATTGTCTTCCACTTTTTATTTTGAAGTGTGATCCCAGCTCAGAGAGGAACAATATCAGTAATTATCACTGGTTTAATCAGATGCCTTTTGTTCGGTTTTCACTCTTCCTCTTCCCTCCTGTCTTTAGTATTTTCTTTTCTGCTTTGTCTGATTCTAAATCTCAATGGTTTCATTAAATGTTTAGGGCCAAATTTTGGCACTCTGCAGAGCTGGCAAGAAAACAGGCATATTAATATTGCAAAAGCATCTCTATTACAAGCCCATGTCCAAGCCAGCTCAGACCCTGCACATTTCATATCCCACTTCCACAGCATCATTCCCTGAAGGGGTCATTTGTTCCAGAAGCAAGAGTTTATGCATGAGTTGGGGCGTTGAGTGCCTTGTGTGCATTGTTTATAGACTGCAAGGATCTTCTGGGCCCACCCTTTCTATCCTCATCATCATTTTATGGAAGAGCTCCACTGCCCTGGAATGCACCTCAGTGGACTCAACACAGCCATGCGAAAAACCACACTTGGGCTGAGCTTTCAGTCTGAGGAGCAGGATGGCCAAGGTGGACAAATACCTGAGATCAGACCACTGGCACATGCAAGGGTCAGGAGGAAGAGGTATGGTCATCACAGGTTGCTCCCAAGAGCTCTTATATCAGGTTAAATCAGGTTTGAACAGCAGGTTTCAAAGGACTTTTTCTGATGTAATAGGAAACCAAACAAAGGCAGTCCAGTCTCAATTAATAGGAGAAACCTTATGAACAGAGGCCTTTTTCTGTCAGGCTCACAGCAACAGAGTCTGTAAGGCATGGGGTCATCACAAGATGTAAAATAGTCAAGGGTAATTTAGCTACTACTTGAAATAATAATCAAAAATAAATGAATGAGTCTATGAAAATATGTTTAAAATACACATTTTAATAGACCTCTCTCTGATCTTCTGATATTATGACAGACAACTTCTGAGGAGCTAGAAAATGAGGGGTAAATCACAGTCAGCTTGGGAGGGATGCCATAGGAGAGTCAGGAACTGAATTAAAGAACTGCTGAGGCTTTCTCAGAAGCCTTAAATAGTCACTTGCCTTGTTGAAGCTGCAATCCAGACTTCACATTTTACACCCTTGCTTTAATGTTATTTAAATAAATATAGAAGGTTTTTCCCCCTCTGTGAGTTTCCTTAAGGTTTTTAGATAGAAGATAAGAGGAAAATGAGCAAGAATGTGAAAGAACCTGTGTCAGAGAAGTGTGTGAGAGTTGGCAAGAAATCTTTGGCATTATTGTGATTGACCAGTTGAGAATGCAGTGAGAGCCAAGCAGCCCTCTCTGTGGATTATTTCTGCACAGGGTATACGTGAGATTGTGCTTATGGAATTTCTGCCTGATCCTTCCATTGGGAAGATGGGATTTGTTCTCCACATGGATTGGGTGGAAAGTTCAACCGTCCAAACCTTCAGTTCCTGGCAAAATTATGTGTAGTCAGAGCCGCCTATGAAGCCTGTCTGATATTGGAGGAAAAGCTCAATTTTAAATACATCATAGCTGACACAAAACTCCATCTGTGTGAGCAAGAAAACTACATTTTAAATACTCAATAGTCAGCAGGTTTTGAAGTACATTTAACATAGTTTGAAGATTGAGGTGGAAGTATCGTCTCTATGCAAAAATAACTATTAAGTGTTGGTTAAATACATCTATAATTAAATATACTTTTTTTTTCATATTTTCCTACATGCAAAAGTAAAACAAGTTTCAAAGGAGAAAAGGCATAGTAAGACAGCTGCTCTGTTTCACTCTGTTTCAGTACTATTCTGCTGCTCTGGCTGCTGCAGCTTATGAGACTTACCAGGTTTTGTTTGATAAGAATGCTCAGAAAACACTCCCAGTGATGCTAAACTCATTTTATGTGCTCTGCCATATCTGAATGATTTCACTTCTCCAAGTCCTGTGGAAGCTCCAAGTTACCAACAAGCTTTTAGGAAATCTCTGCCTTGTGTGGCTTTTAGATATATCTCCTGGGGAAGGAAAGGAAAAGTAGTACAAAAAAAGTAATTCTTGTTTGACTGAGAAAGGGGAGCAGTGAGACATGTAGGACCATCAAACTTTGCTACCTGCAGTCTTTTATGTCCACAGGACAGGGAGAGCATTGTGCCCCACTCTCTGCCCAAATTCTTTGCTTTTCATTGATTTTCACTTGTAGACAACGCTTCCATTTTCTAACTCTTTGTCTGTTGTCTTTCTGATACTCTGAATAATCTCCTATTTTTTTCTGAAATAATCAGAAAAAGCCTCTTTCTGATGTTATGGAAAATTCTAAATTATTGAAATAGTTTTCCAAATGGAAAATTGCATAAATTTTCCATTTGTTAACAGTTGATTTCTTCTGTAGTGTTTATGAAACAGAATACTTTACAACTAGCAAACTTTGTTTCGATAACCTCTGAAATTCCAATCTGCGGCCTGAAGAGGATTCAAGCTACCAAGTTTAAAATGTAAATTACAGGTGGAAACAAAGATGTGCTGTACCTGAAGCCACCAATGAATGTCTCATGAATAGCTTCTGAAGGAGGACTGCTAGTAATTCACTTCAGCCCACCTATTCCTATCACCCTTTGCTGGTATCAGCAGCTCTGGATGGCTCTTTGGCTCCCTTGGAGGCAAATGGTGCTTCTGTATCTGGCAATCACATAGGTCACAATAACTCTCTTTTACTTAACAGGGTCCATAATACCTCTGTCTTACTTAATGGAGTCATGCATGGTAGGCTTGAAGCATTGTTGAGGCAGATTTTGAAACATTCCCTGTGAATGGCTCAGGGCAGCTAGGGTAGCTCTCCTCTTTGTGACGATATTTTCCCAGGTGAACTGTTCTAAATTCAGTTTTAGAAGAACAGAAGGATTACCCTGAGTGCTGGAGATGTGCAGGAGCTGGTCACAGACAATGGGCCTCTTTTCTGCAAGACATGACTGGAGATGCAGTCGCTTTGGGATCAAAATGTCAAAATCCTTTTGATGACATGAACTTTTCTGACAGGTTTGAGGCACACAGCATTTCCATTCCCTCACATGCAGAGTGAAACAGGAACAGAAACAACAAGGGAGTTCTTTGTTGAAAATGAAAGAGGATAGAAAGGAAAGGAAACATGAGATCCATTTTAAATCATTGGAAGTGTTCAGCTGTCAAGGGAAAGATGCTGTAAAAGGACCATGTAAAACAAATATTATTACCCTAGTTACAAAAGCTTACTTAATCCTTCTTATTGCTGTTGAACCTCAAAAACATGGCTTCTACATGCCTGCAGTACAACAATTGCTTAAATCTTGTTTAAAGCTTAAATCCACAAGTCTTTGGGGGAAAAGTACTGATGTATCTTATTCATATAGGCACATATTCCCGGACATGTATAGCCTGGAGCAGACAATGGAGGTAGCACGGAGTGGGATGGGCAGTGGCAGATTCCCTAACTTCCCTAGCAAGTTCTAGAAGGAGTAGGTCTGAAGCATTATCTGACATCAGTGCATGTCTAGTATCTGCAGTTTTAATATGCTGTTTATATGTATTTATTGCTCCAGTTGGAAGTCGGAAGCACTGTTATTTAAGTGCTGTTTGTCTTCCTTTCACTTTATTACTGCAATCAGTAAGATTGATCTTAATTAAAAGTCTAAAGTTCAATGATAGTTTAAAAAGGATTACCTATAGCTTTGATGGCCTCTTGAAAAGGCTACCTGGATTTTGTTTAAAAAATGAGAATGCTGTAGTCTTTGTTTTATTTTGCTTATTAAGTACTATTTCCATGCCTGGCTTTAAGGGTTGCCTTCTTAGTGAAAACATCTGTGCATGTCTCTGATAAGGTAATGCTGTACTGAAGTCCCAAGTGTATTCTCCTTGGACCCTGTAATGCGTTACAATCCAACACCTAATAACAATGGTCATTTTTAACAGTATGTGACAACATGAAATAAAACTGGTTCTTTTAAAGTTTACAACTGCATTATATGATTATGGATTTATGTAGTATTTTTATGTAGCTTAATGCAGCACAGCCAAATCTGCCGAAGGTGTTAAGCACAACAGCAAACATGGCAGAGGTCTTCTTTCCAGGTATGTCTCCATTGTAATTTGCTCCAAACAAATACAGATCTCACCATGTGTAGAAATGTATTTATTTCAGTCATGTTTTCAATTTTCAGTATTTATATGTCATGTACCCAGTGAACTAAAGAAACTGTAGCAGAGATATCAACTTTCCAATGGCTAGATTTAGACCAATGTATGAATGGCCTGTCCTCCTTTCAGAAATTAACCATTTTACTGTAAAGACTAAAATCAATGGAATTCTGTGGTACAGAACAGGGACAGGTATTTGTGCACATTTTTCCATATCTTTCCCTCTTTACAAAAACCCCCAAGGGCAAATTTTAGTAGTCACATGTGGTCAAGATCCAAGTCCCAGTAGCAAAGGATGACCATTAGCACTAACCATAAATAATTCTTTAGGGCAGGTTGCTCTTGTGATGGCAACACTGACCCTGGGAAAGCAAGCAACCCTTGCCCTTACTCTTCCAGTCACTACCTTGTTCTGTGGTGGAGAACCACCTACCCTATCTGGTCTGTTGAAACATTGATATCTCTAAATAGTTTGGAGGCTCTCATCTTTGTTCAGAATCAGGGCAGTTTTTCTTAGCTTTTGTGTCTAAGAGAATTTCACCCCTGTTTATGACAGTGCAGGCCTCAACATCTACTGTTGCATATTTTGGATGTGGAAAGTATTTTAATTAATAATTAGGGTAACAACTCCTTCATAATTTGAATTTTGAGAAGCACTTACTTTTTTATGTCTTATTCGAGACATCAGTATGAAATGAAAATGCAAAATAGTAACTTACCTGTACATTTGTTATTTATTCTTTCTTTAAATGATAATGTGGGTAAAACATATCATTCTTCAGTTTGACTGAAATTGGCTACAAGAGAAAAAGCTGTATTGTGTATTTAGAAGGATCCAAGCCCATTCTGAGTTATATACACTCTTTTGGGAAATAATTACTGTATTATTAACAGATAAGAGTGCATTTACAGAATTTTCCATCTCTTGTTAAATTTTGTATTTATGTACAAATTGAGATGTGCAGGATACTTCTGTAGGGCACAGCATAATTTTGTATCATTCAGTATGGATTTGTCTGGTCACGTGTTCAACGCACATAGCATTGAGTATTGAGCCCAAAATATTAACACAGTAAAATGTTTACGGGCAGATATTCTGTCTACTCTAATTGAACACTGATGCAATGGTTTTCTTCTTTCCTACTGAAATATAACTGAGCATTCAAAATACATTTTCTGGTATTTTGGGGCTGTAAATCAAGAGAAAATTACTGTAAAACACAATGCTATCCACTTAAAGCTCTCCGGATCTTTAGCATCAAAATGAGAGTTATAAACATCTCACTGGCCGATTGCTTAACAAAATAAATGGATTAGAAATGCAATACAGCCAGAAGGAGGTTCCACCATTCATCCAATAATAGTAAAGTCTGTATATTGCATTAGACTAGAAATAAACATGAAAGATCTTCTACAATGGGTGTCATCCACAGTAAGTAAAATGGATATGTACTTTTCCCCAAGGGGTCTATCTAATTTGAGAGACAAACATGACTATGTCATCCATAGTCACACCAGCCAAAAAATTACACCAGGGATATATTTTCTCAGGAAGCAAAATGTACAAAAAGGCATAATGTGCACTCTTTATATAGAGATCATTTTCCAAACTGTGTATCCTGGGGTGTATTCATACAAGAACATCCCAGAGCATATCAGCAAGGTGCATAGCCCTCTGATGGTAGAAGAAGTGAAAAGAAAAAGAAGGAAGAGAAAGGACAGCCAGCAAAGATTCCTAATCCCCGTGGTCCCAGGTTTACCCCCTCTGCTCCCAGCACAGACACATAGCAAATTGCCATGTTGATGGTAATTTGGGCTGCCAGGAAGCCATGTCTGATGTGGGTGCCCCAGGGCTCTGCTGGGCAGTGAGATCTGCAGGCAGCAGCCCCAAGCTGCCTGCTCAGAGCTACACACTGAGAAGGTCAGCCTCCAACTCAAGCCCTTTTTCTGGTTTCAGTTCACCTGTCATACCTGTTTATCACAGGGCAGTATCACTAGTGCTGCAGCAAGTATGTTTTGGTATCTGTAGTAGACGCTGCTGTATGTTTTCCCATTAACAGGCAAGTAGGGACAAAGGTTCATCAGTGAGTAATGAATCAAATGCTAAGGTGGAGACAAGATTTAGTTGTTTAAACATAGTCATTGCAGGCATGTATCAGCCTTCACTTTGAAATGTACTGAGCTACAGACGACGGGCAAGAAAATTTTGGATTTTTTCAATTTAAGGCTTGATCATATCAGCTGCTCCCAGTCTGAGCAGTTACAGGTTCTTTATTTTACTAATTATAAGAGTAATTATGCCATTAGTTCTCAGAAAGTAATTTTAATAATTAGGTCAAACACAAAACGACTCCAATCTCATGACATACTAATTTAAATTGTTTGGATATTGTAATTTAGGAGGAGGAGTCCGTGCTAGAGTCATTTTGGGGATTGTAAGAAGGAAAATACAGCTGGAGAAATAACAGCAGATGAATTCTCTGTCAGAGACATTAGTTAAGTTGTTTCTTGAATGATGTTAAGTGAATAACATTAAAGCTATTTGATAGTGATGACAGATAAAATTATCATGTATTGAAAAATATATTAAAGATTTGATTCAGAGGCCATAATTTTGAATGAGCATACACTGTTATGTAGCAGAAGAACAAATCATTTTCAGTTCACCCATCTAATTTTCTTGAGAAATTAATCCATTCATATCTCTGCATGATATATGCTATTCTCAAATCCAGTTTCTAATCTTAGTTGCAACCTCATAAATCTCAAACAAAATTTACAGACACCAGGGAGCTTAGGCCACCAAAGCCAATTACACTGATGTAAAATCCGTGTACATGAGATATTTGGGACAAAAGAAGAGGAAAAAGAAAAGGGAGAGACTGTTCAGGAAATTAAAGCAATGTTGAAATCACCCCAGGCCTGGCTTCTAGCGGTCTGCCTTTTCCCAAGCCTGTATCCATCCACCTCCAGACTTTTGACTTAGAAGGAGATTCCATGCCAGTGCATTTTATGAGTATTTTTCTGTGAAGGAAGGTATGAGCATGAGTAAGGTCCTTGGTACTGCATGGCTCTGGATTTTTTTTTTTTTTTTTTTTTTGCCAGAATTTAGAAACATACCTGCAAAAGTCCAACAGTGAAGAAAGTTATTTTCAGTCAACCATGCCTTATATTACCTAAGGTCCATCTGGGCTTGTGCCCTTGGTGGGTGAACAGCCCAGTAGATGTCTCACTTCCCAGCAAACGCCATATAAACCCAATCAGTAACACATTAAATCTTTCTCGTGATGGTGATGCAGAACATGTTCAACATCTCTCTCCCCTAGCAAATTATTCAGAATTCTCGTCTCTGAAAGACAGAGGACAGCCACATACAAATCACATGTCACACAATTCTAAAAGTTAGAATCCCACTGCCTGCATCTTCCAAAAAAATGGAATATTACTGCTGTGTTCTCTAAAGTTCTGCTGACATTCAAAGGTTTTTTTATTTGTTTACCCCTACTGAGGGCACAGTGGAATGGCAAAGCAGACATACATACAGGCTTTTTGCTTCACACCCAAGGAATAGAGGAGACAAAACTTTGAAATTTTACTTTGTGAAATGTCTTTGCATTATTTTATTCAAGCAGTAAACATTGTGATATAAAAATAATCTTTACATGGAAAACATATTCTTTCCAGCTCAAAATACACTCTTAATTTGACATTTGAAGTTAAAAATGAATGGGACTAATGGCTTGGTCAAAAAGCATGGTTTTTTGCTGACATAACAGAAGGCTGCTGGCAAGTTTCATTACATTTATTGCAACTATTATTGTCTTTAAAAGCATAGAATTGAACAGTGGGATTTTAGAAATTAGAAGAAGTAGTCCTGTGGAAGTATGAGAAAGTTCTGTATTTCTACTTTCTTAAATAAAACAAGTTAGTTTATTCATTGTATTAATCACTACAAGACATATTTAGAGCTTGGCTAGCATTTTCTGAAAATTCTAATTCTTTAAAATTCAATAGGAAATATTAAAATAAATGTTGTTCATGGATTCTACTGAAAATTACCAGATTTTCACCAATATTGTTTCACATTATTTGATGGACCTTTAAAAAAATGAAATTCCTTAAAATCTTTGAATGTTTAATTAAGAAAGTTTATAAAATTACACCTGTAAAAATATTCCTAGAAACAATTTTTCTACTGTCTGTACAATGTACTGAATTTTAAACTAACTGATGAGACAAGTGTGGTTGGAATTGTTTGGGATTTTTACTGTCTAGAAAGAATGTTAGTACTGGTGAATTTTTAAGCATGTCTACACATAACAGTTATGCCATTTGCAAATCATATGCAAAAGAAAACCTTTTGAATGCAGTATGGAACGTGAGATTTAGACGAACATTGAATCCCACAAAAATCCCATGTCACATTCCACAAAAATAAAGATGTTTAACCACCGCTTTCAAACAAATTAATTGCTTATGTTCACAGAAACACTGACCATACTTTCAAACCTAGTGAAAGTATCCTTCTAAGAGAATCAGTATACCTCCTCTGAAATTGTTTTGCAGAATTGCTCCCATAACTACCTCAAAGGTTGTTTTATTTTTGGTACAAATGTTGTGGTCTTTAAACAACAGAAACCAGATTCATTGTACATAGTACAAGGACACATAAAAAAGACCTTCCAGCCCATTCCATGGAGTAGAAATCTCCCAGGGGAAGGTGGGTGGTGTTGACATCACAGCAATTTTAGTTTCCACTAAAGGGTTCTATAGGAATTTTGCTGAAGTAATTTTTTTTTCCCTCAAAGTGAGCACCTCACTCCTTGGTCAACCTTTATCACACTTGTGTAGTGTTTGCTCATCTCTCATTCCCCAAAGAAGAAAGTTTGGCATAATAGTTTTCTATTTCTCCTATTTTTATTTTTTTTCCTTTCATTGACTGCAATTTGCCCTGTACTAGCAGCTAGGCTACATTCTAGCCTGAATCCATCTTCTATCCTTTTTCTGAAATTTTATTTGCCAAGGTTAGGTTGGTGATCAAAATATGACTATTCTGTAATTCCACTTGCCATGTCTCATGGCATAAACTACTTTTTTTTTAAAATTTTAACTTCAAAATATTCTATTTCTTTCTTATAGTTGGAGCCAAATCAACACAGATTCAAGACATGATTGGCAACAGACAGCAACAGGAAAAAGCTGAAGGAACAGGGATTTCTATTAACTTTCAGATCATTTAATAATGAAACCCTTTACCACAAAGTGTATAAGGACCCAATCAATTACAATCAAGCAGTTCAGAGGTCTTCATAAAAGAATCTGGAATTGGAATAGAAAAAGTTATTCAAAACTCTCAAGTGTATTTTGGACAGAGGCAGAAGGCATGAAAGTTATTTAGCTTTTTGTTGTAACTAATAGCTACTGAATTTTGTGACAGACCTTTTCACAGATGGTCATGCCTACCTTGCAATATTTAATGCAGATACTCCCTAAGGTCAGGGTTGTAAGGGACTAGATCTGGCAGGAGCATTGTGCACCTTCTGGCCATTTCTGCTGGCCACAAATTCCTTACTGACAGCGATCAGTGATGGAGATCTCAAGAGGTTACTGTATTCAACTCTCTTACTGCACATTCTAATTCAGCTTGAGTCACTTCCACCTATTAACCACAGACCCTGAAGTTTCTATCATCACATCCTTCTCTTATGTCTTCCAGCTTCTGGTCAGAAGGCCTGTTTAATACTTTTTGGTGTGCTTCTCCTCAGCAGTTGGTGTCGGTGACATATGCAGGTCATGTTTCCTGAGACCTGCTCTTGCTCACTGCTTCAGTTCTCTCTCCATCACTCCCTCTGTCTTTCTTCTCTGTTGGTTCATGGTTCCAGCAGTGGGAAAGAAAACTGTTCAATGCCTTCGCCTATTTTGCTATTCTTTCTCATTATTTCAGTTGTGGTGAGGAACAAATTCAGAGACCATTCCAGATGAGTCTTCAACTCAAACTCCCATGGTTTTCACAGAGGTCTTCATGCCTTTCAAGAAGAATCATGACTGGCTCCGTTTCAGGTCCCATATACTTTTGAACTCAAGAATGTTTCTTGTCTATTCTGATGCTTACCTTAACCTCAAAGTAAAGTAGGCAAGTAAAGTCTTGAACATGCTAGAGTATGCATAACAAGCTGGATGTTGTCTCTCCAGGTTTATCTGCATTGCACAAAACCAAATAGTTGCATACTGAAGCTTTTCTGTCTGAATAGACACTCCTCCACATGGGTAAGACAGATCAAGGCTCTGCTTTCTGCTATACTTTTAAGCATACTGCCAGCCCTCTTACCCTGAAATCTTTCAAATAATTTGGCAAGTATTTCAGATGTCCTAGTCTTGAGGATTTCTGTGCTGACAAACACATCTAGCATTCTAGGGAATACTTGATGATCTAATAATTTCCTCTAGTCCAGGAGAAATAGAGTCTTTGGATTTTGGTGTAGCCTTGAAACCCAACTGTTCCAAATACCAAGAAATGACTGTTTTCAGTACACTTAATGTAAGAACAAGACTGTATGCATCAGAGCTGCAGCCAGGATCCAACTCTTACACCATTCAATGCAGTCCATCCTATCCTCGAGGCTGCAGAAAGTTCTGGCATCACTGGAATAAAAGTTTGTTTGCTCCAGTAGTTTGCATTGGTTTATTGTAATTTCACAGTTTTGCAACAGTTTTATTGTATACTATCATCTTCATGGGGCAAAGAGAAAGTTCAAGAGAGAAATACCAGGATTTCTGCTGGGCTGGAGCTGCTTCCTGCAGCAGTTCTCCTGTAGGTGGGATACAACATATTTAACTCTGCCATAACTGAGTCAAGTTTTATAGGATGCAGGCAAATGTCATTCCCTTCACTATGCTAAAAGTACTTCGGTAGTCTTGTAATAAGCATCACCACTTTTGTGAGGCATCCACGGACTCTCTTAGCAGCTAAAATACAAATGCAAAAAGGAGATTCCTGTCCACAAGGACCTCATGATCTAGACTTTCAAACAGCATTCTGAAGGTAATGATGGGCTCAATAGAAAGCAGGAGAGACATCAACAAAATGAAGCATTTATACACTGGGAACAAGCTGATATCCCAAAAAGAAAGACCAGGTAGAACACTATGTGCTATTTCTTTGGGAATTAATTCATCCGTTTGCTCACATCATATTTTGAGCAATGGAGGAAGTGTTTTGAAAACTTTTAAAAGTGCTTGAGAAGTGCTCCAGTCAGCATGAAAACAAGTATGGAGAGTTAATTCCTAGGTTGTCCCATATTCTGAACTATAAGAACAATAGGCCAAATTAATACTGAAAGGACTTTTTAGCATAAAGAGAGTCAATCTCAGCAATGAATTTAGGTTTACTGTGCCAAACTTTTTTTTTTTTTTCCTTTTTTTTTCTTTCTTTTTTTTTTCTTTTTAGGGTAAAGTTTTCTTTTCCTTCACTAATTATTCCATGGCTATCTCAAAATAAAACTGAACATTTTCCATTACTCTGAACTACTCATTATATGCTAAAATACTGGTTCATCTCAACATCTTGCATAGCTATGTGGGATTTATTCCTGCATATAGATGAAGTGGAGATTCTCCTATCCCTTCATTTTATTGTTATCCATCATTGCAACTTGCTTAAGAAAGATGTGTTGGGTCTTCAGTCTTGCAGCTTTTCAGGTCATACAGAGCTCAAGTCACAATCTCTAAGTTCTGCACTTCACAGAAAGCAAAAAAAAAAACCTTCTAAGGTTCTGAAAGTAAGAACAAGCCTTTTTATATGAAAAAAAAGAATTTATCTGACTGCTGTCTCTGTGACTGTATCATATCACATCCTACAACACACAATGTATCACACACTATTACGTGTAATTCCTTAGCCTATTCTCTTTCACATAATAGGATTCAACAGAGGACATTTTAGAGCAGAAGGCCTTCAGCTGAATGGATGTCTTCTTGAGAAAGTCACAGCAGGACTTCTATAGAAACAGATTTTCGTGATAAAGGAAGTTTCTTCAAGATGGTACCTCATTTAAGGGTCACAAATACAACAAGACTCCACAACTGAATAGGGCTATCAAAGAAAGAAGCAGAATCACACAAGTACTGACAGCAACTTCTATCTGACAAGCCATGTGATTTACCCCATTTACTCTGACACTGGTCATTCTGTCCTTCACTGGTCTTTATGGCAGCTTTCACCTCCGTGCTGTCTGCCAGTCTCAGTGGTGGTGCTGATGAAGATGGTGGAAGTATCATAAAGACTACTGTACTCAAAGCCATTTGTTTACTGCTGAGAAGATGGAGATGGTTTTCCAGGTGAGGCAGCTATAAAACACGGGCGCTAAATCTGTGGCAGAGCTCCCCCTGATGGTGTTCTGTAAATGTAGCCATGTGTTGATGGGGGTTCCCAGGTGCTGCTCTTCCAATTTCTGCAGCAACAAAGGCCAGTCTGTAAATGCCTCCCAGTGCATCCCACCCTGAAAACAGCTTATCGATACTATGGAGAAAGGTCCATATTTTTGCCTTTAAACTTTAGAAATCCCTCTCCTCCCTGAAGATAAATAGGCTGGTTCTGGTGGTGGTACTGAACCATGGCACAAATGAAGGTCTCATAGAGAGGAGACAACGGAATAAATATTAAGAGCTTTTCTGGAGTTCTTGTTGTTGTTGCATTTTCTCTCACTAATCACTTTGCCATGTAGAATAAACTAGCTCATGATTTTTGAATCCTTGAGCTTGGCAATGCTGTTAACATGTAACAAAGTTTGTGTCTGATGATCCTCCAAAATAAACTGACTGTATGTGAAGCAACAGGGGAACTTGGTCGTCAGATGCAAGTCCTCCACTTCAGGCTAACAGTATTACCGAGGCCAAGTACTGAAAAATCATGATTTGGATCCCTTAAAAATCACAAAATTCTGTTTAAAATCATGACTGTTACATAAACAGCACATTTTGGGTTTGATTGTTTTTTACATTGTCTAGTGGTCCTTAGAGCCTTCAGGCTACATATGAGTGATACTTTTTACTTCCAGACTTTTCCCACAATATATGGCCTTGAAACATTTTTCTTTGATATATGAATACTGACATTTTAACAAAAATCATATGATCCCTCCAACTATGTCTTTAATGAAGACACCAAGACCCTAGCAATAAAATGGAGCTAGGGACAACTGCATGGTTTGAAGCACAGCACTACTGAATAAAAACTTTGAATTATAAACCTGTTTGAGGCAAAAATCTTTACTTCAATTCCCAGACAAAAATCTTTACCTCAGTTCCCAGACAAAAATCTTTGCCTCTAGTTCAATTTCTGCATCTGCACAGCAGGATTAATAGTACTTTATCCCAGGGCCTAATGAATATGGTGATTTTACCATTTATCTTACTCAAATATCTTGAATGCAAAAAGACTTTTTAAATTCTATATACTATTATTCTGTACTGGTTTATCCTCTAACAAAAAAACACAGTCATAGCATACATTCAGGTTTTTAATTTTCCTAACCAACATGCCCTAAACTGGGGTTTTTTTCTGTAGAAAATAACATTCAGGGAGGCACAGAACTCAGCACCAGTGGGTTGCCTGCACCCTGATTTGCAATCACTCCCAGGGCCGGCTGGCATGGCACAGCTCTGCCTGTCAGTGCTGGTGGAATATTCCATTATACATTAAACAATGTTTTCCAAAACAGATGAGTTATTTCTTACTGAAAACAACAATAACACCAAACCTCTGGAAGAAAACTTAAATCATTTTTATTACCCAAAAAGTGGGACACAGTCTATCAAGGCAGTTTAATTCACAGTGCTTAACCACACCCAATGACCTCCTGAGATGATCTTTGTGCCTCGAGATGGTCCCATAAGCATAGGCATTAATTTAGTGTGATGAGCTATAGTGACTAACTTCAAATGACTGCCTGAAATAATATGGTGAGCTACTTCTGAGCCTGTGTCAGAACACCAGGCTAGCCAATAAACACTGGCTATCACAGTCTGCATTTAGATTGCTCCCTTTATCTAAAGCATGCTATAAATATCAGAGATGTTTTTTGGTCTCACCCCAGACAGACAGATAAAACATCATTTAAGCAGCTCCACAGGGAGCGAAGTCAGGCATCTGCATTTGTTATTAACAATTGAGTGGTTCAAGGTCCAGTGATTCTGACCCCCACATAACCAAGTACTGCAATATTGCTGCAGTTTAAGCACCCAATCACAAACTGCAGTCAAAGTCTCTGGCACAAGATCATTATCAAATGACTCCCTCAGTCTGCTAATGCCCTGGTTTCATATCCTAACCACTAACTCCTCTAGGAAATGTATTACTTGTTATTGTATAGAAGTAGAGTACACGATTCACATTTCTGGAAGGCTTCATTTTATTCTTGAATGACATGATTTTAATTTTTCTGATGCAAACCACTGTAAGTCACTATTTAGAGCTAGGAACATGTTTTAGAGGGACAGCTTCCCCTTTATTTTGACTTGCACTTCTCCGGGGCATATCTGAAGGAAGTTACTGTACACATGGTGTATGTAGGATTTAATAAATAGGAAAGACATGAAATTTAAGTGATTTTTGGCAGTTATCCCTTTGTAAATGTTAGCTTTTTCCCTGCAAAGGGTGTGTAACCCTTAGTGAATCAGCCTTTTAGTGTTTTATTTGGTAACAGACTTAATAGTATGTTGTACAGTGTCTAAAGGCTTAAGATTAAAATGATACGTATCCGGTAAAAGGACTGAGCTAATCCCCACCAGCTGGAATACAGTGCTGAGGGGCCCTCCTTTCTGGATGGATTTTGCATTGGAATTAAGACTTCTTCTTAAAACAAACTAAAGAAAGTTTGCAGAAGTGAAGACATACAGTAGTACAGCAAAATGAAGTTACAGCAATAAAGCTACAGAAACCCTTCTTTCGCCTGGCTCCAATCTTCTGGACTAGCTGAGACAGAGCAGCAGTCCCTGCTTTCTGCAATAGTGGGGCAGACAGCCCTTCTCTGCTGTGTGCAGGCATCAGTCTAATAAAAAGCCTTCTTCCCGATTTGGAAGACGTATTTCTTCTGGATTCAAATGCTTCCAAAAATATACGAGATGTAGAAAACACTCCTCATTTGCCAGAAACACACTGGAGTTTTGCTTACATTACATTCTTTCCTCGTATGTGTTTGGGGGGAAAAAAAAAGGAAAAGAAAAAAAGAGAAGGGGCTGGGGGGGGCGGGGAGGGGGCCATGAGGGCAGGAAGGACTGTAATACATTGAACTAGAAGCTTTCACCACATTGATAAGATATAACTTTGGGTAAAGAGACTGGGAGACAGCTCAGTCAATACTGTCTTGAAATCTTCTTTTACACCTCTTTCTGAAATATAAATATGGACCTCATCCAGTTTTTCCAATCTGAATGACTTTGGCTGGGGAAGGTTGGTATGGAAGTCATTTCCCTTTTAGGTGCAGTAGCTGCTTTCCACAGACTCAACAAAGACATGAAATATCATTAACATCTGATTCTGAAAGGCTGACAACCACTTCTTTGTTTTACACAGCCATCCAGGGAAAGCTGCTGTGTATTACCATATCGCAAGCAAAATTATACCTATTAAGCTCTGATAGGAGCTCTGGAATATTTCTCTCATTTGTTCTGGGATACAGTGATTGAATATGTCTATTGTTTTCACAATTAACATTTCATAATTTAAACACTGTTATGTGTAAACATTGCTTCAGTTGAGGGTGCATATTGTTGGGCCAGACTCCTGAGGCTGACTGACCTGCTTGGGACACAGTTTCAAGGGCAAGGGCTAAAACCACCATATTAAAAAGCCAGCAAGAGGTGAGATGTATTATCCAATGGGTGCTGAATCACAGCAGATAACAGTCTCCTCCTTCTCCAAACAAGCTGGAAGACTCTGCAGGCCTCAGCAAAACTTCTCTGCTCCTCAAGAAGAGAAGGGAAGCAAGTTGAAAGTCTTGCCCGGGGGATTTCTCAGCTCCAGAACTCATTGGAAAAGAAATAGGGAAATGCCATTTTTTATGTGTGCTTAATTCTAAAAAACAATCAAAGCATTCCTCTAAGTAATTTTAGAAGGTGCAAAAAACATCTTTGTTTCCCTCTAATTTTCTTTAACAGCCCATCAGGATCACACTACTAGTGTTAAAATCTTCTATCAGAAATTAAACTTGTTGGTCATATACAAGAATAATTACTCTCTTTCTTTTCCTCTTTTCCTTTCCTTTTTTTTTTTTTTTGGTTGTCTGTAGAAACAGAAAATAGAATTTTCAAGTAATGTTGTTAGCTAATTATTTGCAGGACTGAGCAAATCCCCATCAGATGATGATTTTTTTTTTATAGTACACATAATTACCATAAAATAAACCTAACATGATAAATTAAATGTTTTATTTGAAGGAAAGGCTTAAATCTGCAGGTCTAAACTGATCCAGTTTTAATCATTCTCAGGTTCTGAAATCTTGTAACAAGTATAAATAAAAACCTCCTAGTTCTTCTGTCAGGAAGGGCATTTAAGCACAGTTATCACCCATGTTTTACAGAGAAACTGGTTCCAAAGCAAGGAAATACTTTGGTGCAAGGTCAAAAAGAGCATGTGTGCCAGATCTGGGAACAGAGCTGTTATCTACTGCCTTCTAGGCATTTGTTTTAACCACATCCTCCCTCCCAGTACACTGCAACTTCTTTTCACCCCTAAACACATTTTTCTTTTTTCTAAACCCAATTCTTTGCTGCTTATCTTCACCCCAATAAGGCACCTGAAATCTAAACTGGAAAAAAGAATGCAAAAACTTTACACAAAGTGTTTATGTCCCTCTTTTGTTCATTTTTTTTTAATATGCTGGTGACAACATTTCCTGGAAATTCATAGGAATGTTGCAAACTGAAGTGCTGCTCGCAGACACCTACCAATAATCATCAAGTGGTATGATCCTTTAGGAATACAGTGCAATACTCTGTATTATAGCTATGTTTTATTGGTTTAACTTCAATCCTTGGTAGTATTTGCAGGGATGGCAGTGAAAGCAGTGTGGGATAGTCTGGCAAAGACTTGACTCTTAAAACTTCTTGGGCTCACATTAACAGGTAGCCCTGGAAGAGGCATTTGTACAGTGTAGCTTCTCCTCTCCCAGAACCACTGTGTGTATGTAAATCAGATCAACTACATTTGGAATGTAATTCTCCTGCACCACTTTTTTTCCTGCGTTTGCAGAAAGGTACCCTTCAAAGGGCTGGTTGGAGGGAGGTAAGCCCACTGTCAGAGGATGTCAGGAAAAGATGTTAGTTAAAATTCATACTCATGCTGCCCTCACCTGAAATATAAGTCCAAAATCAAATATGATGTATTTGATCATATTTGGCATACTTCAGTGAAAAATAGCCAAGGTTGTATTTCAGACTCTGTTAATTTATCTTAAGGAACTGTCTTTACTTTTTGTGATAGATATGTTTATGTCTTTTTCAATCATGAGTGAAAAACAAGAGCAAGATGCACTTTTCATTCTCTCCCTCCATCTATGGTTCTGCTCACCTCACAAACCAGACCATTTAGAATCACTTTATTACCCTCCTTGCTGCCATTATATTCCAAAAGCCCTTCCACTCCAGTGTCTGTCTTTTCCCGATGTCAGGCAACTGGCTGCAACTACTTCAAAATCTCAAAACTTTGTTGCTAGTAACTCAGTCACACTAAAATTTTCAGGCAATGTATTAAGCTGAAGTAAAGTGGGCACAGATGCAGTACCGTTGTGGTTTTCTACCTGCTTAGAGTGGCTTTTAATTTTCTGCATTAAATTAATAGCTAATTTAATAGGATTTTAATGCAAGGGGTTTTCATGTGGAGTTTCTCACTTGCATTACAAATGACATTGAGGCTTATGTACAAACGTGGTGATTCCCACCTTGTTTGGTAGCACAAAATCTAAATTATAGGTCTGTTTTTGAGGACTTTCTCTGCTTAAATTAAAAAAAAAATCACATGCAAAATTTCTGCATTTGTACAAAATGTGTAACAAAACCAGCCTAAACTCTTCAGTTATTTTATTACCATGTTTCACACTCCCAAATACGCTGATAACAGACTCTCTGTTAGCACTTCTAATCTTAATTGCCTGGATAGTGTGAAGCAATATTTGACTGTTTAAATAATAAACATTTAAACCTTATTTTTAGATCACTCATTATATTTGACTCAGTAGTTTGGCCTGTTAATATTTCTGGGGGAAAAAATAAAAACATTTACTTCTTTTTAAGGCTACTTATTTTAAGCTTTTTTTAAGTCTTACTTTAAGGCTTACTTGAATTGCCACTATGCAATTCAATTAGCTTCTCTAAAGAGTCTGTCTAAATTATATTAATGTTTAGCCTATCTCAGTTGTTTAAGTTTTTCTTCCCTATTTGCCTCAAACAACCCCGGAGCATTAACCTTTTTCTGTCCTGAGTTTTCCTTTATGAAGTATCTCTCTGGGGTGCAGGGTTTATCCATGCTGGTGATACCTGAGTGGAGAAGAACAGTATGGGAGGGAGGGAGGGAGTATTGACATGACCAGGCAAGCAAAGCACCTACCAAGGAGCACTGAAATTCTTCTATGGATGTGAGTCCAGCTTCAAACTAACAACAGCATTTCATTCAAAGTATAATGCTTCCACACATATTAAGGGCATTTTTAGTTTAAAGTCTGTATATGCAAGGCAGGATTTTCTGGACAAGACCTCTGCGGTATTTTGTGTTGTTTGGCTTCAGGGCAGGAGTTTTGTGCAGGTAACAGACTGGCCTGACCTGTCATTGCCAGCATGGGGTACATCAGGGATGCAGACAGCTCAGCCAGTTCTCCATTATGTTTCAGTGGATCAGACTTACTCTTTTATAAGGTTGAAAGTAAAAACCAGGTTTATGGCTTTGTTTTCCTTAGCTAAATGTTTTCTCATCTCCAGCAATCTATGGGGAAGAGAAGCCAAAATGCATGATCCTCAAAGCAGCAAAGGAAAAAGCAAGATTTCTTTTGGATTGGACTAAAACTCTCCTACAACAGGGGTAAGAAGAAAGGTGATGTGACCTGTTTTGCTGTAGCTATTATTCTGGAAACCCCTTCCTAACACAAACCAATCAGTAAAGCTTTGAGAGGTGCCTGAATGTCTTCATATGTAGGCAGGAAGTCAGTTAAAACATGCAGTTTTGTGACATCGTATGAAGTCTGTGAAAGTGATAGGCAAGGAGGGAAATCACCAAGGAATTAAAATTTGACCCCCTTAAAATTTGACTTGAACTAAAATTTGACACAAGATCAGACAGAACTGATATTAAACATTTACTGAGCTTTCAAAATAGAAGCAGCACTTCACATATCAATACTTAACAGGAAAACATTATTTAAACTTTTTTTATTTTTTTAGGAACAGCTCCAGGGAGTATTTTAAGAGTAAGTTACAACTTAGGTAAATCTGATAGGGTTTTCTTTATCTGGTAACAGGTAGGAACTCTTTATCAGAAGGGACGCTGGACCAGAAGGTCCTGTCACATGGATGGAGCATACATCAACTGTTTATTTTTTTGGATTGAATATCCAGTCCCCAAGGTGAAACTACTACTACTACTGACTACCCAGACAGATCTTATGTTGCACTTTCAGATAACGTGTAGTAATTTGATATCAGTACTCATAAAATCTTATATTCATGGCAACCAAAGGAAAATAAAACTGCTTTGCACAAGTTAGGTTTCAAGTTAAGAAGACAAATGTGAGGGTGGTTTGGGTTTGGGTTTTTTGTTTTTTTTTGGGGTTTTTTTTTTTTTTTTTTTTTGCTTTTTTTTTTAATTCGTGATTCGTATTTTAATTATTTTTTTATACATTTCATTTAATTTATGATGTGTTGGGTTTTCACTTTTATATTTTTGTTCCAATACACTTAGTCAAGCTACTACATAGTTTGGCTTCTTTTTAAGCCCTCAAGTTACTCCTCGTGTGAGATGCAGAAAACACATAGGCCTTGATTTTCAGAGACTGGGTAGGGAAACAACTGTACTTGCACAGATACTATTTGTCTACCAGACAGGTGCTCCAGCTTTTGGTCTCTTAAAACTAGACTTTAATCTTAATATGAATACTGGCCAAAAAAGAAGGATTCTGCCCATGAAAATATTTTTAAAAGATTATTTTTTAAAAAAATTTTTCAGAGTGTTATTTTCCTTAATTCTGACAAAACGTCAGTATTTTCATGGAAAGAAAACAAGACTGATTAAAAAAAAATTGTTTGCTTGGGAAAAAAAAAAAACAAAACCAATTTTATTTCTTTAAGCAGATCACCAGAATGCACAACCCATACCTTTGGAGAGAGTATATGTCCCCTGAACACCAGCCTACCAGGAAACACCCTTACTCTGTAGTCTGCACATACATAGACAGGTCTGTCATATGAAAGGTGTAAGGCCTGGGAGTAAAAAGAGAAATAATATTTATTTAGATTATAAAACATCAACTACTGAAATAGAAGCAATCACAGCCTCAAAGTTCCAAAGGAACTAGAATGACCACTTCAATTTCCTACTACTAAATAAATGGGTCATATCCTTGCAGCAGTCTGACCAGTCACAATAAAAGCACCTGATACATCTCCAAAGAATTACAGCAATTCCTAAACTCATCCAAGACATTAAAAGTTAAAAATCCATAGGTAAGTACTGGTCTACTGCTATATGTTGTTGATAAATCTGTACATTTTGTGGAAAAGGCAAACACTTTCAAGGGCTTCCATTTGTAATTAAACTGTAAGACATATCAGTGTCATGTATTGTTTTGGAAGGGAAAATTACTGTCTGTATTGCTGAGGATACTGGATTGCCCAGAAAATTAAAATTTTTCCAAAATGCAGACCTTAGCAATTCACATCTAAGAGTCTTCAAAGTGTTAGTCATTTAATATACAGAATTATTTAGACAAGGGAAGTAACAAGGTAAGTTTAATTTTAATTCTGAAAACAGGACATTCAGAACCTGAGCCTACAGAAAATAGAGTGCAACTTCCAAGCAATGACAACAATCAAATCAGCTTGTTAGGAGGAGAACTTGGTATTTCTAAAAAAATAATTCATCTTAAAACTGGTTATAATTATACAGATTATAAAACAAATTATTTAGTGTTTAGATGACTACGCTACTCTTTCCTGGTTTAGGAATCCAAGTACATCCCTTTCAGTCATGGGTCATGGTAAGAACATTATCCTCTCTGAAATTCATTTCTTTGTGCATTATATCTCTCTCCTTTTACAGTAAGGGAGGGAAAGGAATTCTATCTACAGTGAATTCAAATAATTGCATGTATAATCTATATATAGCACCAAACAAAGCTTAAGTATTAATGCATGATAAAAGGAACTGAAAATGAAACCCTTAGCTTATTATAATGTTGTCTCATGTAATATTAGTAATACTTGGCATACACTTCATGTTCAAAGCAATTCAGAAACATTAGTAATTAACCTAAATACGATTTAATGTCTTCTGCCAAGACTGCTGTACACAAGCAAGTAACTAGAAGAAAAAGGAACTAAAACCAGATTTACACCAAGAATATGACTAACAATTATAATAATCATTATTATAATTTTTCACCTAGGCTTTTGCCAAACATATTTTACATTTTTTTGATGAGCAGGAGACCAAAACTTCTGATTCTTAATTGTTCAGGAATCACACTGAACTCATGAGTAGAGTTATAAAGCCTGAGTAGCCATGATTGACAACTGGAGAACTACTGACTGGTTGACTTACGGTCCAGAATTCTGTCACCCACTGCCAGATGCAGAACAGTAAAAAAAAAATTGTAAGACGGTATAAATGAAGAACACAAAACCATATAAAGGGACTTGTTACTATTTAAGGAAGCACAAAGTATTGAGCAAGGCTTTCTTGTTGAAACAGATTCATTGTTCTGAGCAAAAATCAGAATTTCAAAATAACAGAGACCTAGTCTGGGGTTGTGGTTTTTTGGCTTTGATTTCCTAATTTATAAATTTATTTTTCACAATTATTTTCTGAATTACCTATAGACTCTGCCTCCATGGTGGAAAGATGTTCTTTTGCTGTCTCCACATGGCAAATAATCTGCACTTTCTTCCATATCTTGTAATCCTTTTTACACCTCACCTTCTGTCAAGAAGGTAGACAATTTATCTCAGCAGCAGACCAGAAAAGGTTTCTGTAAAAAGCAAGCATCCACAGCAGCAGCTCAAATCCGTGGCTGTGCCTCTTTGCACAAAGCAGAACACCCTGCAAAAGCCACATCAGAGTTTCTTCTACTCCTTAAACCCCACAACTATGGGTGCATTTTTATCCCTGATGTAGACACATAGCACCATAGGCGAATCAGAACGGAAGTCAGTCCAGCAGTTCACCTATCTGGGAAGCATCATTTCCTCACATGGTAAGATTTACAGAGAGAGAGACAACAGGTTAGCAAAGGCACACAGAGCTTTTGGTAAACTCCATGAAAGAGTCTGGCGCAATAAACACCCGAAGAAAAGTACAAAGATCAGTGTCTACAGAGTCATTGTACTGTCCACTCTTCTTTATGGCTCCGAATCCTGGGTTATCTATCGCCACCACCTGCGACTCCTCGAGCGCTTCCATCAGCGCTGCCTCCGGACAATACTAAACATCCACTGGACAGACTACGTGACTAATGTGTCTGTTCTGGAGCAGGCAGAGGTCACCAGCATTGAGGCCATGCTGCTGAGAACGCAGCTGCGCTGGGCAGGGCACGTCTCCAGGATGGAGGATCACCGCCTCCCTAAGATTGTGCTCTATGGTGAGCTTGCCACCGGCTGCCGCAAGAGAGGAGCCCCGAAGAAGAGATACAAGGACTCCCTCAAACAACACCTCAGCCTTGGCCATATTGACCACCATCAATGGTCCACTCTGGCCTCCAATCGGGAGGCATGGAGGCACACCATCTATAACGCTGCTGCTTCCTNAAGCGTGGGTCTCTAAGAGCCCTTCTCAAATCTTCGTTCGTGAAGCCCAGCCATGATGAGACACATAGATTCTTCTCCAAACAAAAAATCCTTTTGAATATTATTGTCTTCAGCTTTTAAACATCTTCCATGGTTTTGTGAGGTCTTTGGTGGGTGTAGGGTTGGTGGGAGTTGGCATGAGACAGGTGATTGTTTATGAAGTTATAAGAGAGAACAAAGATGGAGTTGAACCAGCCAGTAGGCAGGTGGGGTCAGGATGCCATCATTTCAATATGGATAAAAAGACAAA
>VXBX01008568.1:632341-664191 GCA_013400415.1 Scytalopus superciliaris
TGGGTTTTTTTTTTTTTTTTTTTTTTTTTTTTTGGGCAAAGTTTCTAGGAGGGATTATGAATTACAGACAGTGAAAACATAAAGGTAGCAGCCCCACAGATGAATGGAACAAAATTCAGATAAAATCAAAATTAATAGAAAAAAGCAGAAGCACAACACTTTCATTAAGTCTGCTGGGCAAAACATGTAACAATACAAACTACATATTTCTGTTATAAAAGGAAAGGCAGGATCCTATGGTTTCTCTTTGGTCTGACCGGAAACAGGTGCTTTTTAACACAACTTCCACGTACATCTCATCCTCACAACAACTCAGTGTGCTATGTTCATTTACCCCTGCGTAGATTCAATGTAGGTGGTCAGAAGAAGACAGGTTAGTAGAAAAGCTCTGGGAAAGCAATCGACACAAATATCAGAACTTTACTGCTACTGTCACTGCACAGAATATACTCATCTCACACTTTGGGTCTCAGGACAAGCTGTCATACCTGACATTAGGGCACCTACCTCCTTTTATTTGTCAGCTGAGAAAATCTCTACAAAAGTCATAGAGGGGCAATAAATATAAAGTGTTGTAAATTCTATTTCTACAGAATAAAATGCAGCATCCAATGGCTTTAATGCTCCAGATAGGTATTGCCTCAGCTTGCCAACTTCAGAGTGGAACCACACTTTAAAAATTCTACAGACTGTAGTTAAGTGCTGTAGTATGTTAAACTTTCCAGTCTTACATATTTCAATTGATTCTTTGTTCTTCTCTTTTAGAACAGGTTAATGAAGCTACAGGGAAAGAGAAGAGGATTGGTTGTTCAATCAAACTGCAACATATGGAAAATCCAATGTTTCAGTGAATTCTAGGAGTAAGATAACACACCTATTCTGGTGAGACTGGTATTAATGGTTACTTATTCTTCTGTTCCACTCTTAATTTAAGGATTTATAAGCACTTTTGCACACACAAATTAAGCATTACATCAATTGCCTGAAGAAATTTTATTTTTTTTTTTTTCCCCAGGAAGCGAAATTAAGACAGATAGATGTTAAATGACTTACCCAAGATCACGGTAGTGTAAGGCTAGACTCTATGCCCTTGGAGTTCCAGTCCCATCCATGACATCCCGATCCCACACTCCCTCCCTTACAAAGAAAAAGGGGGAAGTGAAGAAGGATACTTTGAGTTAATCCTGATACATTTTCAGGATCCTTGTTCTAGAGTCTCAGCGAATGTGAAGCCAAACAAGCAGGAAATCAAAATGCTTCCCTTTTCAGTTTAGCTATTACAAAGTTTCACGGTTCCACACATATATAAAAAGTGCATTTTGAGCAGAAGCATTTAAAGGGATAACATAAAAGTGAGGAAGCAAAAAACAGAACCTCAAAGTCACAGTAATTAGCTCCACATGTGTAGCTGATAATTACTGATGTCTTTTTTCTTTTTTTTCTTATGAAGAAAATTAAGACACCAGAGTGGATGCTGCTTGATTAAATAAGCTATGTAATTGTTATGGCTACATAATCACAAAGTCAGGGCACATCCCTTAGCTCAGACCATGCATGCATCCATGCCACATGCAGATTTCCTTCACTGTTCCCTTTTCTCAACTCCTGTACACAAAGGAAAGAAGCATTCATAAATAACCCTGCTCCAAGAGTGCATCAGGGAGAAAATTACTTGCAAATGTCAAGAATGCCTGATAACAAGTGAGCAGGCAAACACAGAGGAGAAAACCATTCTCTGAGGGCTTTTACAAGCTGGTTTGTCTGTACCATGATCAGTAGGTCACAATTTGGCACAGCAGTTTCTGGCACAGCAGTTTCTGTTTAACTACAAGTTCTTCCTAAATATGCAAAATGATCTGAAGAGCTGTGGGATCTTGACCTCTATCAGAGGAAACCCTGAAACATTCTCACAAACAAAGTAAAATTAAACGTGTTCTTGCATATGTCTTCAAAACTTCCACTGCCAATATCTGAAAAAAATTAAAAAGTCAACAAGTTAGCAAATTACTGTAAAATACATCAAAAGGTACCTGTGGTAGTTAGGACCTTCACACATCGCTTCTAATTAGAAGTAACCAGTACCCCTTTTGCAAATAAAACTGCAGTCATTATCCCAGCTCTACCACTGCTGCCTAATCCCATGCTTTCCTCTTGACATTTACCTGCTCAGTCCCCACCCACCACTGCTGCTTATACACTCCATAACATAGCAGTTACTTTAGGTTCAGCTGTAAATAATGCATGCCCATGCCTGCCATCTAAATCCTCTGAAGTTAGAAGTTATTTCCAGTCATAAAATCATAGAAATTAAAGGCAGAAAATACCTATTAGGTCATATAGACCAAAACCCCTGCCAATGCAGGATTGTTCCCTGCAGTACACTTTCTACTGCTTTGTTCAGTCTAGTTATAAATGTCTCCAGGGACCTCTTTAAATGTCTCCAAAGTGGTGTTTCTTCTGCTTCCCTCAGAAGGATTTTCCACAGGCTGAGAGCCATACTTGACAGGTGAGTCATGCTTGTTTGAAAGTGCTGGTCCCAGTAAAGGTCTACAGCTTTGTCTCATGCCTTTTGATGCCTGATTAGCATTGTCTACGGCATGTCAGCTGAGGCCTTTGAGAAGGAGAAGTGTATGAGGAGTTCTGTAAATTTAATTAGAAGTAATTTAGTGCTGCCAGGCTGGCAACTTTTGTGGCTGTTTCATTGCTCTGGGATGTCATGAGACCATGTGTTTCATCCTGCAAACTCTGTCAATGTTACCTTTACCTATATAGGTGCTACCTGCTGCAGGGGAACACACCACTGATGAGAGGACTCTGAGACACAAGTGCAGTGCCATGAGGAGAAAGACCTGATAAGGGATGGAAAGAAAGATAATGGGCTGTGTACCAACTCATTCATAGTTTGGGGCAGTAAATTTTAGGAGGAAAAGGATAATAATCTTTCACGAGAAGTTTCTGGTACTTGAAGCACTGGCTGATGTTCAGATTGGAAATGCATAGGAATGGTCCTGTGCTCAATCCACTACAACATCTGGCCAGTTTTATGAGTGTGCAGACTGATGGCAGCCAAAGGGTGTATGCAATGCTCTGTCAGCTGTCGTGCACAGAAGAAGCTTGAAAATAAGAGAGTGCTCACATTGTGAGACAAGATGGAATGGGATGGGAATGTGGTGTGGGTGTGGTATGGAAGGAAAATGGCCCTTCAGCAGAGCACTCACTTTGACCCAGTCACACTCACTGTGAAACTGCTTTCGAAAACCACTGCTTCACCCAAAGTCCAAATCCAGAGAAAGTGGCACTCACCAATATAGCAAAAGAGCTGACCATTGAGAAAAGGCCACATACTGTTTGAAAAAAATAGGTACAGTTTGGTTTTAAAGTAAAGAGATGCTTTGGATGTTTCCCAGAATCAGCTGAACTTCAAAACCTGTGACAAATGCAACCAACAAACTGTGCTATGTGTAATCTAATTAACTCCTAAAAACATCTAATCTTTTATGTTTACCTTAAAGCCAGATAGCCTCGTCCAGAAGGTAGCATCATGTCTACACAGGAAAACAGAAAACCAGGTAGGAAAAGCAGTACTGATTCTCCACAGTCAGCTGAGGAAGCAAAACAGAAGATCATATAAACAAGAAAAGGGAGAAAAGAGAAGATAGCATTTATTCAAAGATAGCACTTATTCCGCTGAAACCTTATGCAAAAGCTAATCTAACTGCATGCTTACTCCAACATTCAAAGACATATGTCAGGTGAACTGTTGAGCCACCCATTGATATCAACACAGACCCCAGGCCATTCATATTGTCTCATTTCCCCTCCAGAAAGAAGCCTCCTCCAGCCTTTTGCTTCCATAGAAAGCAACAACCCTCAGACAAAAATACTCAGAGAAATTACTTTCCAAATGAAGTTTGGAGGATTTATCATGGAAGTACATATCTATGTATGCACATGCACTTTGTTGAAAGGGGAGAAGAGTACAGCACATGGCTGGTGGTCACTCCTCTTCTCAGGGATGCTTGTACAGGGTGGATGAGCTGTCAGCACTTCCTTTGCCACGCTGTCCCTCAGCTCACATCCAACCAAAGAAACACACAAGTAAATGGTATATGACTCCCTTAAAGTTTTACTTGTATGTCTATATCCTGCAAAAAAAAGAGCACAAAGAAAAAATACCTAGTTCATCAAAAAGGTCACAGGTTCTGCACAAAGGCTCACTATATTGTGACCAATGATGCAAAATGTGATGAGGGAAAACTTTTAACTAATAAGAAGTTCCTCCACAGAATCTCCTGGGGAGGGAATGTTCCTCCAGCCCATGTTCCTACAGAAGCATTCATGTCATCTCCTATAACACACTTTATGCCCCACTTCACCCAAAATTCCAACTGTGGTGCATTGTCCCACTGTAAAGAAGCAAATAAGTAAATAAAAGTTAAGCCAACATATATAAGCAAGCACCGATGCACTTCAGCTACTCTGCTTCTGGCACTGCTTCATTCCACATACACAGTCTGGAATAAAGAAGCTGCAGATTGCTTGTAGGATGCAGTTGTCTGTGCCAAATGAATCTACAAGCTTCAGCACCAGCTCAAACAGATGTCTCCAGGTGGTGAAGTGGTAAGGACAGCAATGGAGGATTGGCAGACTAAGATGATGAGCAGCTTTGCCACTGGTAGAGAGGCTGGGTGAGGCTGAACAGTGAACAGAGGATGGAGAGAGGTAGGGTACAAAAGCTGTTCATGACCTGGCACTGAATTTCCTCTGAGTTCTCTGCCCGCAAGAGCAAGCTGTTGCAATGATGGCTGTGACTACAGCAGATATCAGACACCTCAGTCATCATCAGCAATACAAAAAGACTGGAGGAGTAGGCAGGGGGACAGCTATTCTGCAAAACCTCCTCTAAGCTGTATAACAGTGCATCAGCACCCATTACTTGTTACTAAACGTCTAAATTCACCTGGAAGGAGCTTTTCCATCCAGAGGTTAAGCCCTGCACACAGCCGCTCACACAGACAGAACCTCAGTAGATTCATGATCCTGAGCTGGGTTCTTCCATCGCCTACAAGCCTGACTAATGCTGTGTACCCAGTGACAGCCAAGAAGGTGCTGAGAAAACTGCAGATCAGGTTGCCTCACACAAGGGATTCATATCTATACTGCACAACTGCCAACCAGCAGTTGGCTGAGCAAGGAGAGGAATACAGGTGACCCTCCATGATAAACCACAGAAGGAAAATGGGAAAAGGCGTAGGTCTTCTCTGCAGTCTCTTTAGTTGAACACTCCAGCAGATAAAGGTTCCTTGAAAGCTTCCTGCTCATGGGTATATTCCTCCTAGGCTTTAATACAGATTTAGTTTGTTCAGCCTCCTCTTTGGTTAATGGGAATAAAACTGACGGATAAAAATATCCCACAGAAATATACATAAAAAATACAGTTTAAAAGATGCCCTCAGTGTAGCCACCCATGCTCTGACTGGCAGCTGCTCAAAAAACATAATTTCTTGAATGCAAAATACTAAGTAACACCATATTTCTTAGCTCATGTCCCACCACAGTTTCATTTCAGCACAGCAAAACCTCATTAATTCGCACTTTGCTTATCCGCACACCTTATAATTCACACGTAAAAACAGCAGTCAGCAAAGATTTAGCAACAATGTGCTTTATTGAGGTCTCATGTTGCTGAGATTTCATTATTCCTGCAAAAATACGCTACCGTTCATTCACTACTACAGTAAGATTTCAACATCACCATAAATATCTCAAACTAGAGATAGGTTCACACTAGCAAAGTTTGGCTCTAAAGTCCACAACTAGGAAATGCCAAAGTTTGAACCTGGAGGAAAAACAGTTGTGTGCAAAGGCAAAATGAAACTAGATTATGATCACAGCTTGTGGTGTTTCCTGCATTATGGTATTTCCTTGCCTTTAAAAAGCACCTTTTGTTAGTTTATACACTAAGAAATGGATTCTTACTTGCACCCATTCTTACTTCTTAAAAGCATCTTTTGTTAGGTTATACCCTAACAAATGGGATTCTTTCTTACAAGCTTTTATCACAGAATACAAAGGAGGCTTTAACACACATTTGTACTTCTTCAGCTCTGGAAATATTTTCAGGAATTCTGGACAAAGGGTCTTTAATGGTCCCAATGCAGTTCACAGGTACTTTCATGGCAATCACTAACCCAGTCCCAAGCAGGCTTTCCGCCTGCTCCCCAGCAGTTATTGATTATTGGGAAACAAATGAGAACCTTGAGCTTCCAGAGAAGGTCTCTGACTGGCAAACACATGGTGGGTAGGAGCTCTGTATGACTGCTTCATGCCAGGCCCACTGCAGCAGGGCAAGGCAAAGAGGTTGAGATACACATAGCACAAATTTTGTGACAGGTATGGAAAACTGAGGGTTTGAGTGAAGTTTAGGGTTACAATTTAGTTTCAAAGAGTCTGGAGATACTGTAGCAACAAACAGAATGAAGCTTGCGCTGCTTGTCACATTTGGTATTTGGACACCCCAAAAAGGGGTTAATATATGGGTCTCTTCTACATACTGAAAGACCTCCCAGTACTACCTAACTCAGTGTCTTGGGCATTACCTGCTGATTTTTTCTTAAAATTTCCTTTAGGAAGACTGTATTTTCTCAAAGTCTAAGCCTTCATGTCTTCAAGGCTAAGCCTGCCTTCCTGCTCTGTCTCCAGGCACAAACACACACTAGAGTCACTATTCTAGCCTAAGGGCTGCCTCACCCTCTGCTCCCTCCCTCTGCTGAAGCCAAGGAGCTTCATCCCATTTCCATTCCCTTCTCCTCCCAGTACTCTTCCCTGTATCTGGGGGGGGTTTGCCTGTTTAAAGTCTGTTGAGCATAAATAAATAGTAAAATACCGAGAAAATTAATTCCTAAATGTTGAGAGGTATCCCTTCACAAAGTACAAAGGATTGCATCATTCAAGCAGTGTTTTTCTTTCATTGTTCTGTAGCAAAATCAGTTCTGTCCCAACTGCCATGTTCACTCCTACATGCTGCTTATTTCAAGAAGAGATGTAGTTATTTTCGTGCTACTTATATCAGAAATTATGGGAGTTTTTACTACTATTTCCATACACTGCTTGTCTCTGATTTTAAGAACACAAGGGGTAAGCCCCTAATATGAGCAATATATGTATCTTTTTATGGACAGCAGAGTGACGTAGTTATTACCATTTTACAAGATTTACCATTTGATTTTCACACCAGCAATTTTCTTTAGCAGAAAAGCTGTTAAAGGGCTCTCAGGAATAACATCTTTGTTCCACAACTGTTGCTCCATAACTCCTTCTGCCCACTTTCCCTCTCAACCATGTGCCAGATCGCAACAGATATCTGATGCCTATTGTAAATTTCAAGTGCACAATTTTAGTCATATGTTTGTCATGTCTACACAAGAGGGGTTTTTTTTTTGTATCTGAGCTCTTTTGAATGCATGTAAAACTACTTTCTTCAACACCCAAAGCTTAGAAGAACTGTCAGACTAGTGCAATGATGCGAAACAGCAGTCAATGCTCTGTTTTGCAAGAAGATGTGACAAAATCCCTGGCACACACAGAAAATTCGATTCCCATAAAGTTTAAAACCTTAATTCCATTATAAATTACTTTATCTTGTGGATTACCTTCTGCCTGTGTTCTTTTCATGCTGATTCTACTGCAGCTCAGGATGACCTTCTTATGCACATAAATATCTAGTCTTTCCTGAGTTTGCTAAACTGAAAAATATCGCCGGAAAGAAAGTCTCACTGTCCAGCTCTACATGTGTAAAATATATTGCTATTTGTCCTTGATTACCACCAATGCAAACAACCTTATTTCTCCTACCATTTCCTAGAAAGGACCTATTGCCATGCTTGCATCCGTCAGGAGCAAGAATACATTTAGGGTAGCTTTTGAGATGTCACTTTGCATCAGTTTGGTAACACAATGGGGAACACAGGCTTTGTTACAGAAAAGACTGTGCATGTCCTCCCAGAGCTGATTCACTCCTATCCTTTGGGGAGAGCATCAAGAGCTGCACAGAGGCAGCAGAGCGAGTCATCTCCAGACTCTGAGGTGATTAGTCAGCTGCCATTAGCTATTCACATTTCCCTCATTACAAATACAGATCAAAATACCTTGCAACAGTTAAGATATGCTTCAAATATTATAATCCACATTCCCTACAAATCCTTGGGTCCTGAAGGGATTCATCCAAGAATCCTAAAAGAGCTGGCTGATGTCATCAAAAAACCTCTCTTGATGATTTTTGACTGGTCTTGGGAATTGAGAGAGGTCCCAGCTGACTAGAAACTGGAGAACATTGTCTTGATTTTCAAGAAGGGCAAGAAAGAGGACCCCAGCCTGTCAGTCTCACTTCAGTGCCTAGTAGAATTATGGAGAAGCTTATTCTGGGTGGTATTGAAAAACACCTGAAAGACAACACAGTCATTGGTCAGAGCCAGCACAGCTTCATGAGAGGAAGGACCTGTTTATCCAATCTGATTTCCTTTTATGACAAGGCAACCCACCTAGGTGATCAAGAGAAGCCAGTTGATGTAATCTCTTTGGATTTCAAGAAAGATTTGGATACTCGTTCTCACAGTATCCTTCTGGACAGAGGGTGACAATGAATGGCGTGACATCAGACTGGCGACCTGTCACTAGTGGGTTCCACAGGGCTCCATCTTAGTCCCTGTGCTCTTCAACATCTTCATAAATGACTTTGCAGATGACACAAAACTGGGAGGAGCTGTTCACTCCCTCAAAGGCAGGGAGGCCCTTCAGAGAGACCTTGACAAATTAGAGGACTGGGCAATCACCAGCCATGTGAAGTTCAACAAGGGGAAATGACGCATTCTGTACCTGGGATGGGGCAACCCTGGATGTGTGTACAGATTGGTGAATGAAATGCTGGAAAGCAGTGCCACAGGAAGGGAGCTGATTGTGCTGGTCAGTGGCAATTGAATATGAGTCAGCAGCGCCCTGGCAGCCAGGAGAGCCAAACATGCCCTAGGGGGGCATCAGGAAAAACATTACCAGCCAGGCAAGGGTGGGGACTGTCCCACTCTGCTCTGCACTGGAGTGGCCTCGCCCTGAATATTGTGTACAGTTTGGGTCATCACAATATAAGAAAGATATTAAGTGTTAGAGAGTGTCCAAAGGAGGGCAATGAAGATGGTGAAGGGCCTTGAGGGGAAGCCATATGAGGAGCAGCTGAAGGTACTTTGTCTGTTGAGCCTGGAGAAGAGGAGACTGAGGGGAAACCTGAATGCAGTCTACAACTTCCTTGGTAAGGAAAGTGGAGGGGCAGGCACTGATCTCTCCTCTGTGCTGACCAGTGACAGAACTCAAAGGAATGGCCTGAAGTTGTGCCAGAGGAGGTTTAGATTGGATATTAGAAAAAGGTTCTTCACTCAGAGGGTGGTTAGGTGCTGGAACAGGCTCCCCAGAGAGGTAGTCACAGTGCCAAGCCTGACATAGTTGAAGCGTTTGGATGATATTCTGAGGCACATGGTGTGACTCTTGGTGATGGACCTGTGTAGGGCCAGGAGTTGAACTCAATGATCCTTGTGGGTCCCTTCCAACTCAGCATATGCTGTGATTCTCTGATACATTCATATCCAGACCATAATAGAACCAACCAGCAAACTGGTGCCTGTTTGAGGCTGAATATTCCTTGAAGTGTTAACTGCAAGCAGATTTCAGGAATCCAGACTACTCTTCTCCCTGTCAGTGCAGGCAAAACTTACATGCTTTTCACAAAACTGGGGTAAATGAATGATGCAAATGAGTAGGCAAAGACAGTTGCACCACCTGTAGCTAAGATTGCTGGGTATCACTTGCATTTGTAAATTCTCAAAAGCTACAAGTAAGACATACTATTCGAAAAGGCTGATTTTTCCACCTGGAAGATCAAATTACTGAAAAGAAACCCCATAGAACTAAGAGACAAGATTTTAATTTTTCAACACAGAGAAAAGCGGTAGCACTCTTCTCTACTTTTTCAATATTTTCACAGTTTATAATAGTAATAAGGACATACAGATTAGATGTTTCCTGACAGTTCATGACTGTCTGGGTTAAAAGCTCTGTTTTACTTTCAGAACTCAGCTATGCCGTCCAGCCACTGCAGCTCCAAGAGGCCTACCATGATTAGCTTAGCCTCCAGGTCACTGTGGGAAGAGCACTAAAAGGAAGATAAAGCATCCATGCATTTGATGATATCCCCAGCCTAGTTATGTACAAGATTTCTAAGGTATGTGGCCACCTGTCATGAGATAAGTACGTGTCAGACTCACCATGCATGGGTAAACAGTACTCAAGAAAATGACACATAAATTTCCAGAATTCTCAGGCCCTTGCCAGACAAGATGTCTGGGGTTGGAAATATTAGGGAAAGGCTTATGGCTATTTGGAAGGCCAACATCAGTAAGGATAGAAGACTCATGAAGTATTGACTGGGTTTTGTCAGCCTTCTTTCTATTTGAGCCTCTCCGATGCCTATAGGAAGCACACAGCAATGAGACTGAAAAATAAATTATTGCCAAGATTTTTAATGCTCTTTTTCCTGGGGGATCAGTTCAGAAAATCTAACAGGAAAGAAAAGGTGCAAACTCAGGACCATGTATCACATAAAATCACAGAATATCTGTTTAGCTGCATTTGGTGTGCACCAAGTACATGGAGGAGAACTTGCCCACAACCAAGTGTGATGAGGATGTTTTAAACCTCCCTTAGGAACACCCCAGAGGTGCCAGAGAGGCTCTAAATTAAAGGCTACAGGTGTTCTGTACCAGGCATGCCCATTTAGAGAAAAGACTTTGCCCTGATGCTCTTTTTATAACATTCTCCTCCAGGATCTTTTTATGTCTTATATTCTTTTATTGCAGTACCAATTAGCTGGAACAACGATATGAACCCCTCACCCTGCTGTGAATATTAAAGAATGTTGTGGAATGAAATAGAGCACACTACCAGAGAAATAAAGTGGATTTTATTAGCCAGAACTAAAGGACAGGAGAACTCTTTTTAGGTTGTCTTGATAAACTACATTTCAGTGAGATTAAGGAAGCCTATTTAGGGACTGCAATAAATGTATGCACTTGTATATTTTGTAAGTCACCTCATCATGTGTACAGATCCTGGAACATCAGGACTATTTTTTAACAGGGATTCTCAAGCTCACATAAAGATCAATAATAAACACCAGTCTTATCTGCTATGAAATATGTAGCTATCACAGAATCACAGAATATCTAAGGGACCATAGTGGGTCTTCTGATCCAACCTCCCTGCTCAAGCAGGGTCATCCTAGAGCACATTGCACAGTTTTGCGTTTGTCCTTGTTCCAGCCAGGACAAGGTTAATTTTTAAAGTAGCTAGGAGGGGGCACAGCCAGGACCAGGAGGTTGTTCTATACCACCTCATGTCACTGCTAGGGTTTGGGGAGAAAGAAGTCTTTTCGAAGAGAGTGCGTTCCTTCTGGAGCAGGGGGGTGGCCGTAGTTCCAAGCCAGAGGAAGCAGTGGGGATAGCCTGGCAGAGAGAGTGGTCATGTATTGTCTATTATTGGGGTGTTCTACCATGAGCAGTAATGTTTCTTTCTTGTACCTGCTGTCATTAGTGTTGTTGCTGTTACTGTTAGTTTTTCTTAACTCATTCCTCTTTCTAGTAAATTGTTCTTATCTCAACCCATGATCTTTACTTTTTTTGCCCCAATTCTCCTCTGTATCCCATTGAAGGGGGGAGGGATAGGAAGTGGGGGCAAGCAAGAGATGTGGGTTTGAGTGGTTTCAGTGGGAAGACTAAATGGGAGAATGGCATTCCTAAACCATGACAGTATTTAGATGATTTTTTTTAATATCCCCAGTGAGGGAGACTCCTCAACCTCTTTGGCCAATATCTCTTTGGTATGACCCACCTGAAAGCAGTCAAAAACTTTTTTTTAAGCTCATTTGACAGAATGGTTTTGTAAGGCACATGGATGCTGCAAGAAAAGTGTGTAATGTTACCCATCCCCTCCAGAACTGAAGAATGATCAAGTCATTGAGCTGCCCTGAGGGAACTGAGGAACTTCTGGTTCAGTCCTTCTGCCAGAGACTTTTTGAGCCCTTAAGTGTATCATGTAACCTCCACTGTATAGGGCAATTTGCAAATTGTTGATAGCACTCTTCTACCTGGATTAAGAATTACATACACTATGATACCCTGCTGATGCAGAAACCTACAAGGTGTTGTTGTTCTTTCCTCCCCATTGCCCCTCTGGACATGCATTATGCACCTTCTTATTCTTCAATCAAGAAGAATAGATTTAATACATTTAAGTAGATTTTCTTCAAAATTCTGTGCTATTTGCAACATTAAATCCAGAGCAAATCATCATGCACCTCCACAAAGCCTGCTAATTTTGGGATGGCAGTGGAATTCTCAATGGAGGTCACTAGACCCATCTGGTATGTACAACCTGAAGCAGGTACTATGCCACCTTACAAGTACTGGGGTGTTCACTTTACCTCCTTTGTCTCAAAGGCATCCAAATATGTGCCTGTGTAAGCAACAGCAGCTAGTCATCAATGAATGACACCAATGATGAGACATTATTCTCTCCTGTTTTGTAACAGATGGATTCAGAGTATTGAAACCAGGATATAACTGAAAACCTCCCAGTCTGTATACAGTGGTTTGTTATTAAATGTCATCGTTTTTTGCCACATCTGGGAGGTTGATTTGCAACATGCACAAGCATCTGATAATAGAAAACCTGAAAGATGTTAAAAAGTTTCCTCCCCTGCAAACTAGAAGAGAGCAGTTTCCAGCAATGCTGCTTCTTCCCCAGAGAGAAAAAGTCCACCCTGTAATGATTGTAGAAGGTCTTATTTAAATGGTTTTTAAACAATGGGTAGGAGAAAAAGGGAGTGAAAAAGGGACATTTAAGTGTTCCAAAACTTTGAAGAGATTTGTTCTTCTCATGCTGATGCACACTGAGCAGCATTAGATCACATGCTGCTAATATCATGTTGATTTATGGTCTGCATAAATGGAAATAAATGGTATTTTCTGTTACCCAGAGAATAATAGATGGTCCTGGAATGAACACAACACCACATTCACACAACAGGCTCTGTTCATGTCACAAGCAAGGGTTGTACAACTTCGTAAAGGCCCTCTCTGCCATTCCCACCAAAAATCTTTGATACCCACTGATTTTAATGAGTAGGAGTGGACATTTAGGACAACATTTTCCAAAGTGTCTGAATGATTTAGAAACCAAAGCTGTGGCGTAACAAAGCAGAGGAAATGTTGGGTGAATTTCTCCCTTGAATGAGAAACCGGAGACTCCCTAGGTCTTTCCACAAAGTTCACCAACCACACAAGTTGGTCAGGATCCTCTGCGTCATTTCCTCCTCTTCTTCCCTTCCCTACAAGCAACCTCAGGGCTTTTTTTCATCACTTTCCTCCTGGTCTGAGTGACTTGAGTTGCCTCTTGAAAAAGACAAGATACTCTCTTCAAACATGGTGTGGGACAGGGACAGGGACAGGGACAGGGACAGGGACAGGGACAGGGAGGAGTTAAACTTCTGAGCTAGTGAAACCCCGGTACCACCTTTGAAAATAGGCCTTTGGGTGCTAAATCACTCCAAAATCACTTCAAAACTTACCCATAGTACCTGGCACTAAAACTTCAGCTCCAGTGCAGTCTGTGATTATGGGCATACAAGAAAAGGCAATGAGTTACTTTGGTTTAATGACTCATTATTTAAGGTAAATCGTTTTACTTTACAACCAGGGAGGGTAAGTTTGTGCAACCAGCCAGTTATCATTGCTCAGCTGATGAGCAATACCCTGGTAAGATGTGGCAACCTTGTTGCTTTTGAACATCTGCCCACACACTCCTCCATTATAATGGGGCCTAATAGAGCTCCAAATAGCTCTGGTTCCAAAACAATCTCACACAAAACTTCTCCTTTAATAGACTTTTTGCACTGCCAAAACATTCACATTTCAGGGTGAAAGACTGAGTATTTAACCTCAGGACAACAGATGATTTTCTGTTATTGTTGCTGTTGGCAGAGAAGGGTAGGTTAAGTAAGTTTGAGACAATTTAATTTTTTATTTGTATAAATATAGTCATGTCCATAGTGTTTTCTATTTCTCTGGTTAGATGATTAAAACCTTAATGTATGCTATATCCCCTGTTGTAATTAAAGGAACAGCTGGTAAAGCCACATACTATTAAGGTTGCCTGATGCTTCACATATTAAGATTTTGCTTCCTTATGGATTTATTTGCACTACAACTGAATTCTTATCTTTATTTTTGCTTCCTGACATACTTACATCGTAATTGTACAATCTTTATGGTTATTCTGTGTATTTACATTCAAAATATATAATTAATTTCCAGATATATTAATAGAACATTGAAACTATTGAGACCTACTCATTCACCCTTGAACAGGTGTTATTATATAACATGTTCATACATAGATGACAATTAAAATATCCATCTGAGTACAACTGAGCACAAAAATATTGGTGTGCTGTCACTATACCATGTTACTCATTTTATTTGGCCACTCTATCCCAGTAGGGATAATTAAGAGGAATTTAAGAAGATAAAAATTATGTAGCCAGTGCCTTCATACCCAGTATCTTATGAGTGACAGCATAGGAGTTTGAAGACTGACAACAGCATAACTGGATAATTGGGCTTGCAGTGTAGTGGACAAAATGTCCTCATACCTCTTATGCTCTTAATCTTCTGACAGACAGAAGAAGGAATTCATATAAAACAATTTGTTTTCTTTGATATTCTGAGCTCTCCAAGACACACAGGATGCAAGCACAGAAAAACTACCGGCTCATTCATCAATGCATGCAACAAAATTAGAATCCAAATATATATATTTTCAAAAAAAGGAATTTCTAGAATTCCCCTACAGTAAATCCACTCTCTAACTTAGGCCATCACTAAAAGGATTGGATTCCTTAATCTCCAGTGACTTCAGCTATTAGGACTCAAATGTTTCAGAGAACTAACTTATGTAGGCACATATGAACACCTTCTCTTCAGATGCCACAGTTAAATTTGTCAAGGATCATGAATCACAGCCTGTAGCGACACAAAACCAATCATATAGTCACCAATGAAAGAAAACCTGTACCTTTTTTCTGACAGATATTTACCAAAGGAAAATACAAGAATACATTAATTAGGACTATAATATATGCTGGATGTACACTGCATACTCTCAAATATTCTCTGCTTGGAGAACTCAGTAAAATAGGTGAGGGAGAGGAAGGGTAGGAAGTGAGACAGATCGAAAGTCGAGTGAAATCTCCAGGGTTCCTTAACAAATAAAAACTAGGGTCCAGGACAGAGTTTTATAAACAATTTCCTGCTGAGAACTTTATACAGGAATATTCAGTTTCTCAGGGAGGAAGTAAATGAGAAGAAACTTCATTTCTTCCACTACGACTTTAATAAGAAAATAAGCCATTATCTTATTTCTTTAGTATCTTCATCAAANCACAAAGAGGAACAATTCAACTAACCACCTCAATACTTATAAAGGAAAAAGGAAAAGATTGTTTTACTTTTGACCCAAAATAAGTTTTGATCTTCAAGCAGAATCTGCAACAGTAGTAAGTTCTACCTATTTCAGGGCAATTACAGTGCAAGAACTAGTTCAAAAATAGATTTTCTCTGAAGAGCATCCCTACTATTTTATACTCATTGAAATTCTTTAGACTCATTTTCTCCAAACACAACTTTCCCTTTCTTAATAATAGTTTATTTCTATTCAGGTAAAGCTAAACCCAGAATGGTAGAATGGAAGGCAGAATGACCACAACACTTTGGAAGACCAGTCCTGGGTACAAAACCAATGCATACAGGGCAGATTAATTGTGCACCTCCTAAACAATTCTCCAATGCATGAATGTCATTCCAGTAGATGCAATAACACTGCAATCTAAAGCGGCTCAAAGGCTCAGCTGTGTTTTTGCACACGGACAGTTCATCTAAGGATATATTATTTCTAACACAGAGAAAAGGAGACGTGCCACCAGTTTGTCACAGAGCCCCACTGACTGGGAAGCCAGCACTGGGATACAGCTTCTAGCGGCACACCTAGGTGTGGACTGAGGCAAGCCACCCAGATAATAAACCTGTGAGGTGAGAAGGAAATTCAGGACAGCTCTCATTCACTGTATAGATCTTCCTCTGGGGAGCTGAAGAGCTGCCAGCAGAGAGAGGTTACCTGTGTTATTTCCTTCTCCCCTGTGCTTTTTGAGAAGAGGACATTCACCACTTGGCTGGGGAATGTCAAGCTTTTCAGGCAGGTAGATTGCTCTACTATTTTCTTCTCTCAGCCCTGCTGCAGGTTTGGTCTGCTGGGGAACAAGGACAGTCTTACAGATACCAAAGTACTTCCTTTAAGTACCTAAACGTGGTTTCTCTTGCAAACTGGGTGGCACAGTACAATACGACAGCACTTCTTTTTAAGTCACAACACTCTACATAATACAGATCCCCAGAGAGATCTGAGTGCTGCATTTTATTGCACTTTAAAAACACTGTGCTAATAAATTCCAGTCTCATATAAACTACATGGACAGAAGTGCTCTGCCCATGCAATCTGTCTGCCCAGTTGAAAATGTGTGTTATTCTGCAAAAGTCCACAGCTTAATGTTCCTTGCTGGAGTGGTACAAATGAAAGGAAGAGCTGTGTTACTCTTTCTCCCCTTGGAAAATAAGGGCAGCACAAAATATGCCAGATGCAATAATTCATGGACTTATGGCTCCAGTGTTCTTGCATAGTTTCTTTTATTTGCAAATTACATTCCCTACCTGTTTAATTCTGAAAAAAAAACCCAAAAATCTCCTGTAGATTCTTTTTTATTCTTTCCTCAAAATAACAATGCCCTCAAAAGTCTTCAGAGTTTGCTTTTTTTATTTTAAATTAGCATCAAAGCTTTTTTTTGTCTTCTGGAAATGTCTTCTATTTCACATTATAACCAACTCATACAATTAGATCAAATCTAAACTGGAAAATTCAATTAGCATTCTCTTACTTTTTACCATTAAACAGCTTTTCTGAAAGCTAAACTCCTACCCCACACAAAAATAAGTCACATGAACAGCTAGCACTTCTGAAATAAAATGAGAAATTGAAGACCCAGATGACGGCATGGTGCTGATCTTAATGTTATCAGCTTTGTGTCCCAGATTCTCATGACCCAGAAAAATATGGCTACCCATCTTGTCAGTCAAGCTTGCCATATTCTTTCTTCCCTAATCTTTTGGGATGATATTTTGTTATATTCTCACAGCAGTCAACTTTTTTGACATATTTCATTTGTCTCCTTCCTAGGCTCAGTTTAGTCAAATCAAAATCTGTTTGTCTCTCCTACCTTACTTCCATGAATCCAAATCCCCTTCTGGTCTTCAACAGGCTCTTGTAATCAGCAGGGACAGTCCAGCACACAATTCCCAGTGTAATGCTCCACCTGGCTGACAGGGATGTAGATTTTGACAGGAAGATGCTGATTTTGTGGCTCAGCTCTGGCCCAGTGGTGTTTTCTGTGTCCTTGATCCTCAAGAGCCACAAGAACACTATTCCTCACTCAGAACATTCAGGACAGATGTAATGAGGTTTATATCCTGCAATGGGAGACATCTAATGTTAGATGTCTAAAACTAAGTTAGGCATATTGACTTTCTGTATAACCAAAGGAGAGAAAGTCTTCAGTCACCCATCTATGAAGAGATCCATCACCATCTGCAAACAGGTAGTTTTATATAAAAGGTCTCTACAGTGAAGTGCTAAGCCTTAGCTAGCTCACTTTGGACATCTACAATCAGTGCAGACTAGTTACATCACTCATGTTATGGCAGCAAAAGAAGAGCTCCCAGAACTCTGGTTCAAGACCACCATCACTGTTCATGTGTACCCTGGCCCAGTTTTGACCTGTACCAGCTATAACTATACTGATGCCAGCACATTGTTGGGAGATAGCACAGGTCATGGATCAACCTTAACAAGGAAGGCCAGGCTTTTTAGGAAGAAGAAGAAAGATGATTTAGGCATATGAATGCATGCATGACACAAAAATTGGCCAGCAGCCCATGGTCTGTCTAATTTGCTAATGAAAGCATAGGCAAAGAGCTCCTTCTCTCTTTGTGTTCCTGCACATGCTGTGACTGGGGGATAAGGATCTGCCCTGTTCCTGCTTGGAGAAGCAACCCACATTTTAAAGCAGGACCTTTCTTTTCCTAAATGCCTGTGCTGAGAGGGAGAAATTCAGCCATGCATTCTCTTACTCCAGTGGTGAGACTCTTTCAGAAAGATCTAGAGGACTTTTTCTAGATAAGGAAGCTGTCTGGAGTATATCAGAAAGGATGTGCTTTGATCAAAATCCCAAGCTGATCCAGATATTCTTTCCTGACTTAGCCATAAAGCAGCTAAAACAAGACTGATTTTTCAAAATTTATTTCTCATTTCCAGTGAAAGAAGGACTGAAAGTGTTACAGAAAACATGAAAAATACTTGAAAAATTAGTCCCTTTCAAGAGGACAAGCTAGTCAGTCCTCAAACTTGAGGCACCAAACCTGTTACTCCCCACTCACAAATCTTTATCAATACATGGTGACAATTCATGACTAGACTATGAAAAAATCAGTTCCTGATTGCAGGGATGGGCTGGGCAACTGTCTGAGACATATTTTTCTTTTCTTTCCATCTCTTTTTTAAAAAATTGATTTGCAGCTCTTTGATGGTGCATGAATTAATTGTTTGGTGAGGAAAGCAAAAGGCACTTATTTACATTTATAATCACAATTTTAATCATTCATCTAATTTAAAAAATCAGTTAGTCAATTTTATGGTTTTTTCTTTGGCATTTTATTTCAGCATAAAGTGTTAAAATGTTAGCACTTCTCATTACTGACTGATTATTTTGCTCAGGATTTTTAGTTTTCTTTCTCTCTCCCTGTGCCTAAAATCCAATTTACAACCTGCTAAAGGCCTCATAAGATTTTTATGGATTATTTCCTGAAATCACATTAATCTAGCTCCCGTTACTTTGCACTAATTTCACCTGCCATTGTATGAAGTAACTAAATTCAATTGCTTGGAAATGATCCCCCAGAGACTTCTTCATGAAGCGAGAAAAAGGGAAAAAAAATAACCCTACCTTGATGAGGTTATAAATATGGTGGGAACAACAGGCCTATAAATTCACAGTATGTGGACCCTTATCAAACTATGATAATCAGAGACCTTCAAACTTTCACATAAGATATAGATCAGGGCTTGGATTAGATTGCATTTGGCTTTGTCTCAGCTACCCTAAGAAGTCAGCCTCATTTGGCCACAACAAGTGATACACTGTTTATCAGTGCTTTAACAAGCTAGGGAAGTTGTCCAGTAGCTTATCAACTGCACCCTGGTTCATTAGAACATCACTTCAACCAGTATTAACTACACTGGGCATCAGCTATCAATTCGATGTGTCCCTCGTTTTAAGGACAGTCTGCAGATAACTGCAAGCCGTCTGAGGAAACAGTATTTAAACACAATGAAGCAGCCCATTCTCTCTGACACATAATGCTGTCTGCTCCATTTGTTTACATGATAAAAAATCCATCTCCTCTAAGCCTTGTAACTGGGTAGTTTAAGAGCAGCAGGTATGCTTGAGATAGAGCAATTTATTGTAATTGCTCAGGGTTGTAAGAAAAGTTATCTGACTTTCAAGTGGACTGTGTCTGATCCACGCATGGCTTCCCAGACACAGTGACGCTTTCATGCAGTTGGTAGAACAGTGTTCCTTGGAAAAAGGAATTCATTCATGCTGAGTGCAGTCAGCAGATAAAGTGCAGATTACAGTCTTTGATTTCCTAAACTCTGGACCAAGCTCCAGAGAGATGCCATTAGGACCCCAACAAGTTCTTTCTCAGTGCTGCAAAGTCTCATATGCAAAGTCTTCCTGGCCTCTATACAGCAACAAGCAGAGACTGGGGCTCTTGGCTGTCACCTCCGCTTGCCAGAGCTGTGCTTTCATCCCTGAGGAGCAGCAGTGTGACCACAGACTTAGGAAGCATTGAATTTTCACTTCCTCAAATCAGTGCTAAAGCTGAGTCAGTACCAGTGTGGACTCTGGACTTATCCCAGCCAGCAAGTACTTTTTGTTAAAATTCGTTTGATTTTTTTTTTTTTCCTTGGAATAGACATTCACTCAGCTATGCTGATTAACCCAGGATATCCACACTGAAATTCTCTTATCAAGGCTACCTTAACGGTACCTGGAACCAGAGTCTGCCTCTGGTCTGCCTCATACTTGGCACTTAGAAATGTTCTTTCCTAAGTAGTGTAAGATTAGTGTCACACAGGGGAAGATTTTTGAAGAAGTCATGATACAACCCTTCCCATCTACAGATGTATATAGAAAAACAATAGGGAGAATACAATGTGTATTTCTGGTTTAAGCCAATACGGGGACTTTTAATTTACAAAATGCTGGTCTTAAAGTAGTATCTTCCTAGGTAGCAAGACTGAAATGTCTGCCTTTACATATGGTAAATTACATCTTGATGTACATTTGTACTTCTACACTTGGACGGTTTTGCCACTGAGGTTCTGACCACAAATTGGTCTACACTGAAAAGTCATTTAGAGATGGATCCCCCAAAGGGATTGTCCTCTGTACATCCTCTGTACATCCTTGGTCTTATCATTTATGGCTAAGGGATCGCTTACTCATGACATGGAATATATATTTTACGTTTCAGTCCCAGAGGAATCAAACTCAAACCTCCCACTTTTCAGGAAACTGGTCTCAACTCTAGGCTGTGAGCTAAATTTGAATAAATAAAAGAAAGGCTCTGTGAAGCCTTACTGCTGAAGCTGCTCCTTTTCACATGGTGTACTTAACTGTTCCTTGAGACAGAGAAAAAGGATGGGATGTAAAGAGGATGAACTGAATGACCCTCATCCTACGAACAGTCCATAGGCTGGTGGTTATGGCACTCTCCAAGGAAGTACGGGATGTGAGCTTACAGCCCCTCAGGCAGAGGAAGGAAACTGAACTTGGGTCACCCACATCCTGAATGAGTGTGCTAACCAGAGTTAAATAATAAATAATAATGAAAAGGAGCACTGTCCCACAGCAGCTCTCTCTTCTAAAAGAGAGAAACATCTCTGCTCTGTTTTTCAAAGCGTATCTATTCTTAGGCTCCTCACTCCAGAAATCTAAAGATTGTGTAGCAGTCTGAATGGTTCTAGCCCAAATCAGGACTCATGTTCTTCAGCTAGCCTCAGCCTTTTTTTTGTCAGCTAACAAAACGGCTGTGGCTGTTTGGGATGCCACTCTGAAAGCCCAACTCTCTTTTGTTTATATAACCAGTTTGGGTCTTTAATTGGGAGCTGTATGTTCACTTAATAAGCAGGTGCAGGGGATCTTGGTGCAGCAGCAGTGAACACAGCAGTGCTCACAACTCTTTGTGGTTGCTTTCATCTCCTGTCCTGGTGCATATTTAGGTGCTTAACTCTCAGTGACTGCTTTCTCGTTCTCCAAACTCGTCCTACCGGAACTATTCTGCTTCAGGTGATTCACTAGCCAGTGTGAGATGTTCAGATATTCACAGAAAAAGGCAATGTCTGTCCTCCTCAAACATGGGAGAACTGTGCGTGCTTTGTATGCTGTGTTTCCAATAGGGTCCTCCTTGTTCACCGTAAACATTTCCCATTCCCAGAGGCTGGGTTATTTTAGAAAGAAACAGAAAAGGCAAATTGTCTTACTTCTGAGATTTCCAGTAATCAGTTTATCACACATTCATAAATCAAGACATTTACTCTGAAGAACGTTTAAGAAATACAAAGTACAGTTACAGGCAACTGCATATTTCCAAACATCCCAGTGTTTGAATATTCAAAAGATACTTCATGTTCTTCTATTTCTTGCCAATAGTTGAAATGCTGAGTCTTTATTAGAAGTGTTTATGGTAAAATGAACACATGACATTATCTCCTGTCTGATCAAACAGAGTCAACATACTACTTTAAAATGTCAGAGATCTATTTCTGCAGCTTCCAGTAGTTATTGTTGTAAACAAGGGATTGCTGCATTTGTCCATAGCTTAGCCAGAACGTTAATGTTTCCTATTAAACATTTTCTTCTTTCTTTCCTAGACCATTTTGTACTACCACACCCAGCTGTGAACATCTGGCTCCAAGCAGTGACACCAGCTGATGAGAAATGGCATTCCTGCAGCTTTTCTTTCTGAAGACTCATCCAAAGGTGGCTGTTATCCAGCAGACAGCACTCTGCACTGCTGAATGTCAGTGTCTGGAGTCCCACTGGACAAAGGCTCCTAGAGGAGTTAGTCACACTGAACTGTGTAAGATAAAGAACTGGGGTTCTACAAGTCATCAAAGTCCTCTGGCCAGTCACTTCAAACACCCAGATGATGTATGGACTGAAGCATTTGAACATCCAGTCTGAAACACAAGACAAATAGTGATTACTAACTCAGACTGGTCTCCTGGCACAAACTCTGAATGTGCCAGTGGCAGCTCTGTGTTTGAAATCAGCATGGACGACAGCAGTCCAACTCTAACACCGCTTTATGTAATCTGGCATGGCATGGAGCCTCCACTTCTCCACCCAGTAACACTGCAGCAGCTTCTGGAGAGGAAAACTTCCACTCTTTAGAGCTTGGCTGGCAACACTACTGGAAAACAGAATAACACTGAGTGTTGAATATGAAAAAAATATAATTTTAATTAGAAATAATAATTAATATTTAATACATTTAATTCTAAATATAAATTAATAATATTTTAATAATAACTTGCAGTCAACATCCTTTATCACAGGATGACAAAATGCCTTCTAGATAAAAGGCAACTAAACTTCCCATTATCCACCTATGCTACCCTTCCCATTGGCTGCTCTTGGGGTATTCTATGAGAGGCAGGTACCTACCATAATTCTGGTGAGAAAGGAAACTGCAGCACAAGAAACTAAAGCACCTTGTTTGCATTCTCTCAGAAAATCAGAGCTAAGACGATAAAAGACCCAAAGTGTCTCTATATACAACCTATTATTATATGCAGCCAATTACTGTAGCACTTGAATAACAACGAACAGTTTCCAGGTTGCTGCCTTCCAAACTAGTGATGAGCCATAACTGAGGCAAGTTTTGATCTCAGCCTGACTGCAGGATATGCTACATCTGTACAACCTTTTGCAGTCAGACCTATGCCTGCCTCAAGCCAGCTGGTTGCAAGCAAGTGCTGATCCAAAAACTGCAAAGCTTCATTAGTTTGGGGCTGTTTCTCTTCAGAACTTACTGTAAGTGCTTGCCTTACAGGCAAGGGATGGCTGACGTTCTTCTGGCTGCATGTGAAGGGAGACAGGTACAGGTGTGTCTGCAAAGGATCGAGCAGCCATATCCCTTGCTCAGCACTGCACATCTGTGAATCTCAATGCAGACGTAGCAAGGACACTTCAGAATTCAGTATTCTGGGAAACAAAACTGGAGCTGAAACCGTTACTTGAATACAGGCTTTAGTGAGCAAGCAGACTATGACCAGTTAGTAAGCATGTCCTACAGTGTAAAAAAAGTGTTATAGAAGGTATGTACTAGAGCTAGGACTGAGCAGTTGTCCTGGTTATAGTGACCAGGACCAGTTTGTCACTGTGTGGGTGTGGCTAAGACTGTGTATTCTACACCCTCTATGTAATTTCTCATGAACTGTTAACAATGGACCATTTGCAGCAGCTTCCTGGGGCACACCTGACCCCTCAGGCTACAGGGTGGGTGCTTGGGAACTTCTGTGAGATAAGAAAGGTTTCCTGTCTTCACACCAATGACTCGGGTGTGGTAAAGCCCCTCTGGAGAGCTGTTAGCACCTCCACACCCAGCCTGAGGGGTCGTGTCTGCTAATGGGCCATCAGGGTTTCCAAAAATATGCCATGACTCACCCTACACAGTAACTCACCCATTGTGAAACTCCCCACCCTGGGGGAGATACTGGGCACTCCCACCTGAACCTAAGCATATATATACTGGGGGGTTTGGGACTGAACTCTCTCTCCCTCGCTGGATCCAGAGGAGGACCAGAGCCTCAGCAGGACTGCGACTACCACTCTTGACCAGACCGGGACCATCATCCTCAGGAACAGGTTTTCCTTTTTCCTTTTACTGTGTACTCAAGGGGGCTGGGTGGTGCTCAGCACAGGGGCTGGCGAGTTCCATTCTGTTTGTGCCCCAGAGTGCTGGGTTACACACCTGTTTCTGTGGGTCAAACGGGCTTTTTCCTCTGTACTCTTGTACTTATTGTGATCTTTTAATAAATTGTAGTTCTGACTTGCAGTCTTTTGTGAGTTGGGTTCATTTCTCCTGCCGGTTTACATTTAAACCAGCACAGCAGTACAGCCCTGAAAATTTTTCTTGTATTGCCTGTCTATTTATTGCAATATAGGCACTTTAAGTTTTCAAGTCAGTTCTTCTTTCTGAATCTCCAGTTTAACACCTAATTTAGATGATGAATTACAGGTTCTTTTGGACAGGATCTAGCCCTCAGCACCTGATCCTCGCATTACAAGCTCTGTAGCAAAGAGAGGAGTCTCAAAACTGAAGATGCTACTCTGCACTTGCCTCAGTGCCAAGTAAACTACACAAGATGTAAAAAAGAAGTCTGTAAAGTGTATTCCTATCTGAAGGCCATTTAATCTAGAATAAATTCCTTGACCATATGGTTGCCTCTGTGGGGGTGCAACCCCCCCACTCCAGGCTGCACTATGACCTGAGAAATACTCATTAGGCCTTGGCCTTGGCAACACCTGGGCTGAGCATCTCTGAGCTTATCAGAAACACTGTCTGTTCCCAGGAATTAGCACTGCCTAATAAATTCCTTGCTTTTTTAATGAACAGCCATGGAAACTTGTATTTTTGCCTGAATAACAGTCCAAGTGGAATAATATTTTTATTCTTATACTTTTAAAGTGTGAGGACAAAACATGCAGCCAAGATGAAAGGTTATTATGACTAAAGCCTACTCTTTTGCGACCCTATAAACAGCAGTCCGAGACCTGTCGAGCTCTTCTGGGCCACAGCAGGCTGCAGCCAGCAATCTGCCTCTGAGCTAGGACATCTCTCAGAGTTAGCAACTCTCACATTTGCGTTTTCTTGGAGGATTGCCGACCAACAGATCTCCGGCTGGTATCTCACTCCTCAAAATTCAATCCTTCGCCTGTTGAGAAGAATGCAAAAACATTTGAAGTCAGTATTTCATGGAACTGAAGGGAAATTATTCACAGGTACTTTGTACAGACTCTTTATGTCTGCATGCATATGCTATATCAAATGTGCTAGGGATACTGCTTTCCTAAATTCTTAAGTACTTTAAATTTTAAGTAAGTTACTGTTATAGTACAGTGAATCTTATATTGATCCTTTTTTAAATTGTTTGAGTCATCAGTTAAGTTAAATTGGTTAAGTTAAATTGGTTAAGTTAAATTGGTTAAGTTAAATTGGTTAAGTTAAATTAAATTGGTTAAGTTAAATTAAATTGGTTAAGTTAAGTTAAGTTGTTGCCAGGCCTTCAGGTCATATCCCTTTCTGTCCTCACCCCTTCTGTCCTTTTGACTTTATCTTCCTCTTTCCCACCTCACCTCCTCCCCAGTCTCCATACAGATGGTCTTGCATTTATTTCAGCTCAGACTGATATTGATTTTAGATTTCTGTGGGCTCCTTCTTGGTATATTTCAGCTCTGTAGTAAGTAGAATGTTGCCAAGAACTCTGTTGTGCTGTTGCTTTTCTATTAAACCTGCTTTTGCTAATACATTTGCTGATGATTTTTTAAGTGACCTCAAAACACTCCTTTCATGACAATCTCAGCTCTGGATCACTTTGTTCAGGTTCCTAGATCTCTCCACTATTGTCATGAGATGTGATGGCAATTAGACTCACAGTAAGTAGTTAAGTAAGGAGGTAGTAAATGAGAAGGTAGTTAAGTATTTTAACACTAAGTTGAATGAATCAAAAACCTGTGTGTCAACTCCTAAAAGCAGAGGTTCCTTTAGAAGTCTATGTAAGAGCTATAAGTCCCTCTGCCATATGCTCCTCCTAAATCCTTGAAAGAGCAAAGTAAATCCATAATGCAACTCCTCATGGCACAACATTTTCCGAATTTTCCCCATACCACAACTTTATCCTTAATTACACTAATGTTAATTCATTTTTCTTCTATTTGAATTTGACAGATTGTCTATATAACAAACATCTTTAATCAAATTTTTAAGATGCCAGTAAAGTTAGATCTATTCATAAGAGTAAATAACCGGTTTTAAAGAGTGTTCTGAAAACTGGTGGCCAAAGCTATCTATGAACTTTGCCATCATAGAAGCTTTTTTTGGAACAGACTAGAGACAAAATATTTCATTTGCTTTGTTAATGTCCTTTCATTTGAGTCATAATTGTATCCAAACTGCAGCTTCTGAGGGCCACACAGAATAATACAAACGCCTTTGTTTCCGTGGATTCATGTGCTGTTGTTTCCATTCCCATTGCAATCCTGGTTACATGAATGAGGAATTTGAATGCAAAAGCATGCGGTATTCTGGGAGTTATAAGAAGCTGAAATGCTTTGATGTTTTTTCCAAGGCCTATAGTCTGATTCACTATTCTTTTCCCACTCTATCTTGGACCATAGCTTCCCTTGGTCTTCATGTAAGCTATAGAGCACCTTCCAGATGTGAGAGAGATGTTACCATGTAAATATATCACATAACCAGCTTGAGCCATCTCACCTGAAAGTGGTGTGTCCCAGAGAAGTCATTTCCCCAGATTTCAGCACAGGACCTTGACAAGCCTGAGTTCCACAAGGTGCTGCACAAACTGCCCACAGGTAAGCACTAGAAAAGACAGTGAGTTCATGCCTTATTTGCTAAATTCTTCCCTTCGGAAATTAAAACCATCCCTTTTTACCCATTTTGTCAGCAATGATATTCTAGTTTAATATCTAGGGCTTAATGCCAACATAAATTAAACAATGGAGAAATAAAGGAGATCTGGGGAAGTCCTTAATGAAAAATAGAAAACGTGAAAGTTCAGAAACTTCTGCAATGCTTAAACCCTGATCCAGAGCCAGAATGACTTGTGTCTCTTGTGTGTAACATGGGGATACAAAGGTTGAAACTAATCCTGAGAATATTAATGTCATGACACAACCTTTGCAGCTGAAATGTTCTTTCTTACTGGGCTTTAGAATTCCCCACTTCAAGGCAATACTGAGAATATCAACTTACGAGATTTGCCTCAATTTAGTCCTCAGAATACCTGCTCTTAGATGACAGAAATATCATCTAAGAATAAAGAGGAACACAGATTTGTTCCAAGACAACTGAGATGTCTCTAAAAAAAAAACCCTGAAACATTATTTCCAACTGTTCGTAGAAGTAAGAATAAGGGAACAGCATAACTCAAATCAGAGCTGTAAAGTATTTCCTAAAAGCACTCACAAAGTCTTTCAAATAAAATCAGCAGATTTTATCACAGATAGGCTAAAATATAGCACAATACGTTTCTAACATCAAATGCTACTAATGTAAAAAGAAATAGAATAATGACAGTAGCAAGACCATGTCCATAATTCAGTTTGATAAGCTAATTGTAGCCAAGTTACACACCAGTCTTGCCTAAAATCATCTCTCAGGTGTTTTAAATTGATATCTCATACTTCTCTGATAGCTGCTTGGGTTCAGAAATTCTTTTCATCCCAGATGGAATATAAAATACTTTTCTGCATGTTGATATAATTGGTACAGGCCAATTCTCCTGTCCACACTGCAGGAATTGTAAATATTCTGCATGTGGAAATCATGGTGATAACAACCTGAGCCCAGCACAGGGGATGAGAACAGAATATCCAATTGAGATCTGCAGTGCAGATAAGCTTTCTGCACTGAGAACAGAAGATGTGAATTTTACCCATACATCAAAAACATGCAGTATTCTGTGACTTGCTTATCCTTAAGTGGCATGAAAACACAAAGAGAAAAAAGCCTTTCTGATGTCTGATAATGAGAAACATGGTTGACTTTCAGATCTGAAACTATTTAACACACACACACGAGAGAGAATGAGAGAGAGAAAAATCGTTGAAAAAAATTAGAATTCAATTGAAAATATTACTTATTGCAGTAGACACCAGCTAATGGTTCACATTTATTTTGTGTCGATTTGAAAAGGCAGGGGGATTTTAATTATTTTCCTTACTAAGCACATCCAAAAAGATTCACTAGAAAACACAGCAAATATGTTATAAACTCATTTAAGCCACAGAGCTCGTCAACACTGTTTGCAATTATGAAATCATTTGGGGCTACGGTATTTTTTTACAAGGAATTGTTTTGCTCTTAGATGAAAACCACATCATAGTCCTTCAGACATAAATCTTTTATTGTATCTTCAAGAAAGAAACTGGAAATTGTGCAACAAGGCGCCACTGATAAAATGTAAGTATCCCCTTGGAGTAATCTGGATGAGATCATCACTTGGGGAAGATAACAGGGTATGTCATGGTTGCAAAACACTGCTTTTCCTTTTCAGTTAGTGACAGAGGAACACAATGAACATAGTCCTGTGCACAACGTAAAATAAAATACTTGGCTCTTCAGGACAGAAACTGTTTCTGAGTCTTGGCTTTGTTATACTTGACTTTGCAGCCAGAAATATGCCCCATTCAGGTGTACTGTTTCCTTTTCCCTCTGTGCAAGTAGAATTAGCAACATAGCCAAGGGCTGCACATCAAAGCCAAGTATAAGGAAAATAACATATGAGGCAAACTGATGCAACAATCTGACAGAACTTATTTCAGATGTAACCTGGGATGGTCTGAACCTTCAGACATCATTAATCGTTTGTTGTCTCACTTTCATCCACATGTTTGTGCACCTGCCCTCCATCCCCATTTGCCAGATCTCATTGCAGGGCAAAGGGATTTTCACCACTTAAAGGAACTCACATATTTTTGGGTGACTGAGCCACTGTCAACACAAATTTTTTTCCAATAATAAGCAGTGAAATATCAAGGCACTGATTAACTTGCAAGACTTAGTCCTTTACATTCCTTGATAGACCATGAAGGACCATTTTCTCTGAGTCTCCAGGCCATAGTTTCAGAAGCATTCTTGTCTCTTTCTTTGTACCTTGTATGCGAAATAAAGGCATAGAAGAAATCCTACAAGTCCTCTGAACACAAATTAAGGCAGAAGACACAGACCCAGGTTCTGCACTGTTCCTTGGATTCAGATGGGTTTCAGAAGCAACAGTTCTGACCACCACGTCCATCAACATCACTTACCACAGAGGCACTGCCCACTGGGAATGATTCCATGAAACAGAGCAAAATGGGGAAATGATTTCACCAGGATTTGCACTACTATGGAGGTATATTGTACACAGTATTAATCACTGTGACAATTTACTTGCCACAATCAATTGAACGTCAAATGAAATTGCAGCACTGGAAGTACTATATTGTACATATTCTCTGTGTGCACAAATCCAGAGGCCATGCCTTCAGTTTCAGATGCTACTGGAGACAGTAAGGCTGTGAATTCAGGTCTTTCCTCCTACTGTAAAATAGAAACCTACTAGATACTGATCTAATAAAAAAATTCTGGTGCAATTTCATTTGCTACTTAAATAATCAATATAAATCTGTGATCCTTGGGCCTATGCTGTCTTTCTGGTTACAGCAGCAACTTGTCTAGATGACAACTCCACTGTCACTATCTCAGGTTTCTTCGGCTCTGAAGTGCCAGTCTTGCTTAGAGGAATGGGAGAGCTAGTACAATTATGATCTTATACATGTATGTCCTATATATATAATCTTATATAGTTGAACTCTGTGATACTGACAGTAAGTAAATACTTAATTGACAGTAAGAAAGAGGCCAAGGATAAAATTTCAACAGGTGAGAGCAAAGAATCATTAACGTTGGAAAAGACTTCTGAGATCAACAAGTACAATTGTCAACCCAGAATCACCACCATGTTCATCATTACTCCATCTCCTCAAGTGCCATATCCCCACAATCTTTTAACTCTTCCAGGGATGGTGACTCTACTGCTTCCATGGGCAGCCTATTCCAACCCTTTCCATGAAGAAATTTTTCCTCATATGTAGCCTAAACCTCCCCTAATGCAACTTGAGGCCATTTCCTCAAATATAAAATTTTATTTGTTTTGAGGAATCAGGAAGCCACATTTAATTTTGGTCCAAATCCTCTTTGTAAAGCATCCATCCTGTCTGCAAGTGAAGTAAAAATCCACAGCACAAATGAGTTACCAGCAGGAGACCTGCACAAGGATAGCAAGAGGGAGGACTCAAGGTTACAGATGTTTTGTCTGTGCCATTTTCTTCCTGATGTCCCAAGAAGAAGTCAGGCAGTCACAAATGTACCCAAAACTAGGGAACAAAGAGAATAGAAGCTGTGCTTCAGATATATGGAAGAAGTAAGCCAGACTTTGAAGTAAAAGGTAACCCTATAATAACAACTGACTCCTGAAAGGTGTAAAAGACCTTTTCCAGAAAACAGATGTTGCCAGTCAAAAGGTAAAGAAGATTCAGTGGGTGGTGTCTTTCATGCACCATGTCGCTCACGAGTGATCTTGATCAGCCTGGCTGGACAGACATTTCTTGCCTCTTGGGAGTCTCTCTGGAACATGACAGAATGCATGTTTGGCAGCAAAATCAGTTTGTTTTAAAGTAATTACTACCTTCCTCTCCCTTCAGGTCTCTCACTGAGTTCATCGCATCCTATTCTACTCTAATGAACCTTTATACCTAACCTGATATTCTAAATAAGTGTGATCCTGCTTCCAAAAATAAATAGGTACAAATGCCTGCTTTTAAAGTTCAAAGGCAATATGCATTTTCTCTTCCTCATAAACAGCACTGGTGCATCAGTCAAAGCCTAAAGAATCTTCCCATGTCTAATTCCCTTGAAGTAGAAGGATAAATACAGTTCAGTAGTGTCTACTGAAAGCAGATAAAATCACCTCATTAGAAGACAGCTATTTCAGGGGGATTCTGTTATGTACAGATCACCACTATACCTCATCTTCCAGAGAAAACAGGTCTGTACCACATACCTAAAAACTCATTTGTTGGAAGCAGAAGTCAGAGCAAATGGAGCTGCCTATCACAGCAGAGGGAAAATAGTCATCCAAGGGAAAATGTCCACTTACTGTCAGTACAACTCTTCAGCTAACAGTGTGAGATCAGTTTCTGATTTCTGTTGAACGTTAGTGATATTAGCTTCTTCCCCTTGTAAAAACAGCGTCTTGTTTCAGTTAGAAACATGATAAAGTCCTGACTAGCAAAATGTGCACAGCACAGTCATTATTTCAGAAACTAGGTACACAGATTTCATTTCCCAAATATTACTTACCTAAGTGTTGATATTTACAGCCATCTTGTTCTTCTGTTTTCTGGACCTAGCTAAAAGTCAAAACTCCACATAGAGAAGATTCCTAATGTACAACCTGAAAATACCATTAACCAAGTCTACAAAGTGTGTTGGAGTTATCTGAGGAAGGGTTTAACATAAAAGATAGGTTTTTGTTAATATTCCTAATAATTTCTGAATGTGTTCTGATAACACCCAGCTGTTGCAGAGCCTAATTGATATCTGTGGTTTACCTGAAGAGAGCAGCATTCATATTTAGTTATAGGGGTGTCCTGGTTTAAAGATAAACCAGCAGGAGAAACGAATCTAATTCACCAACAGATTATAAATCAGAACTATAATTTAATAAAAAAA
>VXBX01008568.1:664290-716374 GCA_013400415.1 Scytalopus superciliaris
TGTGAAGACAGGAAACCTTTCTTATTTTACAGGAGTTCCCAAACACCCAGCTTGTAGCCTGAGGAGTCGGGTGTGCCTCAGGCAGCTACTACAAACGATCCATTGTTAGCAGTTCATGAGGGGACCAGGTGGAACTCTTTTTTCCCCATGGGGCAGGCAGTCTCTTTCCTGGTTCCATGGTTGAAAAAAAAAGACAGGAGGTGATCCCTCTGAGGCACAGGGTTGGTAGATGAAAGAAAAATTCCAAGATTTTAAATCCATAACAAGGGGGCTGCAGACACTATTTGCTATTGATGGCTTTTTAGGTGTGGGACATATCACTGATACATGTCCACTTGTTGCTAATGGATTTTGCTGCCTCTCTATTAGTGCAGCCAGCCATGCTTACATTTTGACTTCACTCCAATAAACAAGACTTATTCCCACCTTTCAGGGTTGTTTCCTCAGAGTAATACACTGCCTGAAAAGCAGAAAGAAACATGTACCACGTCCTCAAGAACAAGGATGTTTTGTCTCAATGTCTGAAGGAAAATGGGTGCTAGAAAACCTAACACACCATGTTTGATAATAAAATAGTTGAATTGCCTCATAGGAGCACATCTTGCAAAAAGCGAGCTAAAAGCATAGTATACACCAATGTTGTACACTCTTGTTCAAGACATCCATCCAGTGAAGCCTATTTGGATCTGTCTGAACTAGAAGGAACAGATTAGTCTCTTGTGGGCCTTTTCAGCTCTACAGTTTAATGATTCTGTTTCATTGCACGAAGAGATCTCGCTGGTAATTCTGGCTCAAGATATGGCCCAACTCCATAAGAAATCCAAAATGTTGGGGTTTTATCATGATCATTTAAATGTTATTGTTTTCATGGACTGTAGGTAATGGTAAGTTAACCCTATGCTACATGTGGCTTAAATATTACACTCCCTATAGAACAGAGCACTAAACATTTAGAAGCATGTATAAAGCAAACTGCCAACAGACTGGATAAAAGAATAGGTTCATCCAATGCAGTGGTAGAATTAACAGTATCATGCTGACTAGTAAAGAAAAGATAATATATAAAATGCCAAATAAAATATATTAATATATAAATTACAAAATAAAATACTATATCAGTAAAAGTATTTAATTGAATCTATAAAATGTGCAAAATTTTACAGGGAAGGTATACTTTTGTTAAAATCTCATTAAGCAAACAGACAGTGAAAGCAAACTGAATTATGATGTCTGCTTACTTGTAGCAAAATGCTCTCCCATTGTCTGAGGAATAAAAGAACAAAATTCAACTGAGAAGTTCCTTTATTGCAAATACTGGCACCTAAATATACTGTATATCCAAAATCCTGACAAAATGAGACTTCTTAAGGATTCCATTTACATTCACTATAACATAGGTTTGTCTACACTCACACAACTCACAACTAATTCCTCCCAAAATCCAGGCTTATCTGCAACCCACACAGTGATGCAGCACAAAGTCATATTTGTCTTGCATATAAGGTCATGGACCAAAAGAAAGAACATTTGAGTTATGGCAGAGTGCTGGAAGCCACAATCCCATGATCAGAGGAGTCCCTGAGAGACCACAGAAGGCAGAATCCAGAACATATGATGCCCTACTGGAAGAAGACACTTTAAGAATTTGTTTTGTAGAGACATAGTGGGTAGGCACATTTAGATATAACTGATATAGATGCAAACACTTAGAGGACTTCGGTGTCAAAGATGGCTAAAGCTTGGTCTGTACTGCAAAGAGGATGGTCCCTTGCTATCACCCAAGGTCTGTAATTCTGGCAGGTGTTTTACACCTCCTGAAGGTTTGATTTCCCCAAACAATGGATAGAACATTTGTCTACTGGTAGCCACAGACCTGCAAGTTAAGTCTTGAATAATTTGGTAGATCTGTTTGATGGTACCACCGATGAATTACAGATTGTCTTAAAACCCAATGAGAATAATACATGACGACATAACAATAAAAATGTAGGGATGAAGACAAAGCAGTTTTCGTCAACCTTCTGCTAGTCTCTACAAATGACACACACTAGGTCAGTTAGCAACTTTAAACTCCTTTTTACTATTTCTTTTTTATCACAAAGTGTATTATCTGGGGCAAACCTGCAGCAGCCAAAGACAATTATTTCATATTAACTCTACTATTATGAGATACTATCTCAGAAAAAGAGAACAAAGATGCTCATGGCAGCTGCTGCTTTGAAAGGAGGGAAGAGAATAGTTTTTATGAGCTATGGCAAGAATCAGTTTGTTCAATCACAAGCTAGTGATTTTTTTTCTCATTTTAATGTCAAAGAAAGGTGTACAAAGTCAGTTACTGCCCCTCCACTGACAGGTGGTCATAAGCATAGGAGCAGCCACACTGGCCAGCTCAGGAATCCACCTCACTCACCTCCCTCTGTCCAGCTGTAACCATCAGTGGAATTTTTCATGGGAAAATAGAAGAAATAAAACAAATATAGAGTGTTTTTCCCCAGTATATTCTCTTGATTTCTGAGAACTATCAAACAGGGGCTTCCTGAGGTATGCATTACTATTTACTTGCATTAATACTTGCAGTAGCCACCAATGCACATCTACTTCCTTCTGCAGGCAGTAATTTTTTTAAGCACTCTGCCTTGATTGCTTACAATTATCTATAACTTTTGCATCATTTTGTCTTCTATGTTCATCTCCTATCACTTCATTACCTTGCTTTTACACATTCACCCACATCTAGTGGAATTCCATAGTCCTTCAGTTACAGAGAGTTATTTTTTTAATGAGAATCAGGGCTAAGTTCACCAAAAAAAAAAAAAAAAATTGGTTTGGAAAAGAAGCTTCCAATCCTTTTCTTTTGTGATAAATGACTGAATTATTTTCAAGGAGATCCATGCCATGCACAGGCAGTCTCCGGAATCCTTCATCTATTTTAAAATTATATTTACTCACATAATAACAATGAGGATACTAAAGAATACAGGGTGAATATATTCAGACCACAAGATACTTAGGGAGCAGGTCTTAGAGTAAGATTCACATGCTTGATGTGAAATGAATTTCCAAAAAAGCTTGAAATGTTTGGTATACAAACTATAGAGGTAATATCCAAATGTATTCACCTGACAAGCAGGTAAACATATATTTCAAATGAAGTTTATCACTGCTATTATCACTAGGTCATGCTCCTCTATAAATAAACAAGAAACAAAAACCTCATCAGTGTTATAGCTATGTGACCAGAACCAATTGTTTTTTGCATTAGGGAGTCCTGTATGATTGATTTTAAGAGGCAGTTAAAAAGAAAACCATTTTAGTCTACTGGATTAAAAACAAACAACAAGGCATTAAAGGAATAACAGAACTGATGGATTAAAATGCACAGAGGAAAGACAACAGTGAATTGCCTGGCATTTTTGAATAGCAAAAGCAAGGATAAAAAGAATTCAGTTTCCAATCAACAAAAAACTGGCAAAAAGGCAGGAATCCAGACTCCCTCAGATTTGTGCTTTATCTGCCAATTAGCATTAACATGCCTGATCTAGGTGTCTCGCCAGCTTGTGGTATCATAAAAAAAACAACAAACCTTGAATGTGTTATCACCACAGAATGTGTAATTACTTTAAGCACCAGCTGAAAATTACAGAGTGATGAATTTGTAAATTTGTATATATTTATTGTGGAGATAAAGTTGTTGGAGTAGATATAATCTATACTCATGTTTAAAATCCCAGTTTCAACCATTTCAGTGCCAGTATTGAAAGTAAACACTAGTAAAGCAGTAATACATTATGGTACTGGAGCAACATATAAATTTTGCTGGGCAACTGCTGCTCATTGTCTGAAGAAAATAATGTCAAATCACTGACAGGACAGATACTTATCCATGTGACTTGTCTATTGAAGGACATAAAGCTAAACATGTGTTTACACAATGGCAAGATGGGATCACTCGCTAATGTCAACCTGATCTTTCAAGACTGTCACTCAGAGATCACAAGCAATAATACATATAATATCTGCTGAATGATGCAACATAAATTATAAAATGAATATCAATTAATCCCTAAATTATTCAAATGTGGAATGAAAAAAGCCTCTTACTTCTGAGATTACTAAGGTCCTGTTTTCCCCAAAATAAACAGAGATTTGGCTATGCCAAATGCTATCCAGCAGAAACTAAACATATGTGTACAAATGACCCGAGGGGAAAATAAGGCCTGAATTATACTATATCTCAAATTTGATGAGAAAAATTGTCATTCCACTTTTCAAACCTACTGTATATCAGTTGTTCTGTAGTACTGTTTCCGTTTTAGTCCCATTTTCCTCTGACTGCCCATCATGTCTCAGTTATGTACTGCCCAAGCCCTATGAACAGAAACAGTCTTTTATTCTTTCTTTGCATAGTACTTAAAGCAGAGGAGTCTTTCTTTTCAGTGAAAGCTCTTTACCATTTCTCACTAACAAAATAATGATATTCTTGGGAGTTTGCAGGTGTAATTTATAAAAGGTCTTGAAAATATCCTCCGCTGCATTGTTCGGAAGTATGTACTCCTCAGTTCCCACTGACACTTATTTTATGAATACAAATCTGGAGGAAGAGAAGAATTTCCTCTTCTAGCTGAATTTGCAGAAAATTTTCCAGTTTCTCAGTGAGATGAATCCAAGATTCTTTGACACTATTCGCTTAAAAAAACAGATGAGACAAACATGTCAGGACAGGCAATAGCAGTATGATTGCAGGGTAGATCCAAGTCACCAATCTGAAGCAAAGACAATTCTGTCAGAAACCCTGAAATCCTATAAAATATTAGTGTGTTGGTAAAGTGATTTTTTATATTTATATAAGGGGCTAATTGATTCTAAAAGAGTATTCAAGAGAAGATGCAAAAAGAAACTGAAGTATAAATACTTTCTACTGACAGCATATTACCTTCAAAGAGGTAACTGCAACAAGTGCCCTTCAGGTCAGAGTTAATAGACTGGAAAATGAAGCTTATTCCATAGCTAGAGCAGCTGGAGATGTTTGCCTGCTTCTCCCTCATCAATACTGTGTCTAGCAACAAGGTTAAAGAAAGCAAAAACATTAATGAAAATGTGCACTGAAGGAGCAGAAACCAACAAACAAAAAATTACATATTCAATGTGGTGTAAATCCATAGGTATCACGTGTACAACAGGGCCCTCTGTAAAATGCTGCAAGAAATATTACATGCAATATTGAAACTGGGATAAAAACAGTAGCCATGAAGAAAAAAAAAGCAGATAAGTTCTACTTTTTTATGTCAGGCTTTGTTTGTAGAGTTGTCTTGTTTATCTTGGTATTGTTTCTTTGGAGGAAAACAAGGTGAACGTTGCTGACAATTCACTTGCTGGAGCCGTTTTCTCTAACTAGCACAGGCAAAGCAGTAGCAGAAACTTAGCACTGGAGCTGCAGACAAGCAGAAGGTGACCGATCAAAACAGCTTGTCTGAGTCTGAGCAGTACCCAGTAGCTCTCGGGCTTGTTAGACTCCAAGAAGTGAAGAAAAAAAAAAGTGTGGTAGCACTGCAAGCAAAGCAGATGGAGCAGCATGCTGTTCTTTTCTTGTATTTCTCTGCATCCTCAGCTTTGCTTTCAGGATGAGTCTGCTTGGCTCAGGGAGGGAGGAATAAAGCAGATCTCTCAGAAGCATTGCAGGTCTGACCTGACACCCAGGGCTGCCTTCTGACACCAAACCACTTTCAGCCCCCTCCACTGCAGGAGCTTTACTTGCCGAGTTGAGCTGAGAAGCCCTGTTGCTGCAGTCTCCCTGCAGCAGGATATTCACTCTTTGTATGGAACTGAAAGCACTTTCATGAAATGCCTAAAGTTAGATAGGGTGAGTCTGAGTTCACAGTTAAGGAAATAATGGTTATCAATAGTGATCTGGAACTGTGGCTTTTCTTTGTCTTTGCCATATCAAAGGTGTATCTTTCCATTATGGAAGGAAACGCCAAAAAATCATCCTGACAGAAGAAAGGTATCATATAGCTGAACGCCAGATCTGGGGTAATGGTTCCATCTTAGGTGATGACAAGTTAAAACTGCTCAACGACTGCCTTCTCCTGGTATATAGCTACCTTATCTGACATAGGTACTTCCCATTGAGGACCCAGATGGCAAGTACTTCCCAGAGTGTGAAGGCAGCCAGTCCTACTAGCCCTGAGGGCACAATGCTGAGGGTTCTTTCTCTGTTTGGGCCATGAAGCCTATGGCACTAGTAAATATTTCTCTACTGATTATTCTGTAGCTGTGAGGACCCACACTATCTCCCACACCTTTTTGGGTGCTACAAAAATATCCCATCACCATAAGCCCAAATGTCTAATTTTTTCCTAACTATTTGTCTGAGACAGTTATAAATTTTTCAACAAAGCTGCAGGGATTAAACAACTGAATATCTGCTTAGCATTCTTATGACTGCAGCCAGTAAATATATTTCATCATTACAGTGTTACAAAAACAAATATCCTCTATGGTATTTGTAGTTGCCAAAAATAAACAGAGGAAGGGAATGATACACTGCTTCTGTGAGACTAACACCTAAGCTGTCTGTGGGAAGATAGCCCAAACAGGATGTGCTGATAAGGACTGGTAAACCTGTGTGTAGCAATAATTGGACCTCAATCTGTATTTCCTCAAATATTTTATATAGCAATATTTCTTACATATTATGCTTTCTCTTCTAAGCTTCAGAAAATAGCTTAAAACATCAAGAGTTTGGTTCATTCTGAATTTAAAAATTAGCAATTAGAAACTTAGAAAACAAAGGCAAATGTAAGTAAATAGAAATATCAAATTAAAAACAGGTAGAATATTTGACTGCATTACTTCATTCTACATTTAATGCAATAAAATTCTCATTTTTTGTACTCCTGTAGCTGTCAAAAATTCAGTTGTTCAGTTCCAAAAGTCATTGACATAATTTATTTTTTTCTAATCTGATCATTCTAATACATGATACACACATATAAATCACCTACTATTTGCCATAAAGCTTGCACATATGGTTTCCTTCCTTCATATGTGTTCATAAATATACACACACATTTCTAGGGACAGCATGACAGGTACAGAGCTGCAACCACCTCACCTTGCCAGGGTCCTGTAGCTTCTCATCCTCAAATTGCCAACATTGCAAACAAGAGTATAGGTTAAATGTGTGCAAGTTGTTTTGTTTTTGCAATTTCATCCTGGCTTTCCCTATCATCAGTATATGCCTTTTTTTTTCTACTTATGTATTCCTCTTCATAAAGCAGTAGCACACAGATCAACTGTGCAATTAAAAATTTACGTTTTTGAAGCAAAATAAATTTATGACAGGCATTAACAGGTAAATTTAGTCAACAGATGCATTTCTTCAGCAAATGCATATTTTTTTAAGCATAATGGACATAATTTACTTCACAGTGGAAAAAGAAACACTAATAATATCATTAACCAATCTCTGCTTCTTAGTTCGGGTATTTCTAACCACAGGTTATATCTTTCTCTTCCCTTCGTCTTCTCTGAAGAGAAAGAGTCTTACTAAACAGTGGTAGGACACAGTAAGTAAAGAATTAATGGGTTCTACCTAAAACTACTGAAAATCTTAGTAACACAACAAAAAGTTAAATAATGAGGCAAACTCCAGTTGTTTTCTGTTATTTGTTGTTCTTTTTTTTTTCTAGAGTAAAAATGTGCTGCAAGGATTAGATAAACTGCAGCTTCTGCAAATTCAGCTGGAAAGCAATAACTAAATGAAAGGTTCTGCTCCATCCCAAAAAGGTAGCAGAAACTATTCCAGGACACACAAGTGGCAGTCTCCTAAACCTTCTGCTTTACAGGTTAATAATTTATAACCTCCTGGGTTTAGCTACTTTTGGAAAACATTGGATTTAAATACAATTTTTTTTCCAGCACTGCACACAACGAACCACCCAGTGCTATTCTTGGTCTTGTTCAGCATCTGAGGCCAGAGCAGCCCAGTGCCAGCACTGCGGCGGGGCTGGTTGTGGGTGTGAAGAGCCGGGATCCCTGTCTGGCACTATGTGCCAGCAGCAGCCCTGACAAAATAGCACTTTTATTGGCAAACCTTATTTCTCCTGAAAGGAGTAATTTTTCTGTAATGATAGTGATTTTGCTGGGAGACACTGAGTTCTTTGTTGTTTTTGCATCTTAGTGCTGCTCACACAGTCACGGTCTTGGAGGGAAACGCGGTAGCGACACTGATCAGGGTATTTCTCTTCCCTGTGGGCTGGTTTTGAATGTTCCTTCCCTGATGGAGGTGAAGCGATATATGAAATATATGAGCACAGCCTTCATTGCTGTGGTTATTAAAGATATTACACAGCCTTTCACAAGATGAAACATGCTCCTTGTCCTGATCAAATTCAGGGAGATGTAATTTATCTACCATCTTCTTTTGGCTGAATAAAATGTTCATGCCCTCCTGCCCACTGTTAAATGATGCTGGTTTCCTCCTAATGATGATGGAGTCATACCTGTATATAATTTCACATCTCCAGTCATTCTTCATGATGAAAAAAATATACACATAATTTTGAATCTCTCAGGTATGGTCTACTAATATGATTTTATTTTGCCTACTTCCATGAATAAATCTTTCAGTACTGAGATATTTGAGGCAGAGGAAGTTACTTTTCTTAATTAAGTCATTTAGACTATATATAAATCTGTAGCAATCTGTAAAAACATGTCATTATATTCCCAAAGAACAAACAGAAATCATAACAAGCAATTACTGTATTTACCAGCAAGGCACAAGGGCAATATAAACTGCAAAAAAGGCACTCAAAAGTGGTTTGGCTCTACCAAATTTTACAGGCTGGTCCCCAGAGAAAGACACTGAGGAATAAAATGAATTTGTAAGAAAACAGCACACCCAGAGGTGAGGACGGTTGGGAGCTGAGTCTCCAGTGCTTTTTGCACCCCTCTGCAGCAATTCTGCCATTTTCTGTAGTTGTTTCTTCCACAATTTCTCTGATTCTTTAGTACCCCAGCTGAAGGTTCCCACTCCAAATATTGTGTCCAGGGGTGAGCACTGCTGTATCATTTTGCTGCAGTTATTTGTCAATGGCAGCTGATACCACAATGCTGTCTTCATTTTAAATCCATTAAAAATCTTCTTGAATTTGTATTATTTCCAATTTTTTTGCAGGACTTGTGCAGAAATAGCAATAACAATAAAAATAACTTCTGCTTGAATTGAATGATACAATTTGTCATTTTCCAAGTGGCAGACCCCTCCATGCACTCTTCCCTTGGTAAGTAATGTTTCTCACAGCAAACAAAATCTGAGTCTGCTTAGAATTATTTTTGACTAGCAATGATAAGTGATTGTTACAGTATAGCATTTATATATAAAACAAGCAGTGACTTACATTGTATGTGAATCTTTACAAGGATTGCATATAAAAAGTCCATGAAAATGGGGCTTTAATTAGCCTATGCTGTGCACCAGAATATTTAAATTGAAAAACAAGGTCAAATATTTCACAGTTTGCCTTGCAAATACCTTAAGCAGCTTGCTTCAATGGGTTTGCTTCCCTAGAGGAGAGGAAAGGAGAACGACTATAGGGGATAATGGCTGAACAACCCCAGTTTCACAGGCAATTCATCTGTTCTGTAAGACTTGATGGAAAAGGTCAACCATGAAAGCAAAGAGGAGTGAAAATTAATTAGAGTAAAATAAAGCTTTCAGAGATCCTCCACTGTAGGGGGAATGAGCCATCATTAAGCAAGTGCAGACTGTTATCATACAAGCCCAGGTTTTGTAGTCTGTGTCATGCCAGACCCAAATCCTGAAGCATGAAGATTCCTTCAGCTCTCTATTCTGGCTGCTCCTCAGGTCTGCATCAGCCTGGGGTGGATGGTGACACCTCAAAGAGACGAGCAGCACTTCTATCTGCTTTATTATTTAAATAAACAAATAACCCAGACTGAAGAATGTATACATATGGGAAGGGTGGAAAAGTTGAGCAGAAAGTGGAGTTTTTACCGGTGAGAGAATGATTTTGGCATATATGGATTTAAACTGGATCAAACAACTGGGAAGTTGAGCTCACAGGCTTGGTTGCAAGGGAGCAGTAACAGAATAGTAGGTAAAGTTTTGTAATCCCTGTCACAAGGTTTAAGAGCTGGGAGGGAAAAAGAGGCAACAGGGAGTGGATTTCTGGGATGTAGTCAATGGGTGACATTGTCCTACTGCTGCACGTGCCAGAGCAAACCTGTGCTCCTGCTCACAGCTGAGGGCAAAATCCAAAGAAAACAGCAAGGCACCTAAAGTGCAACTCATGCAGAATTTAGATGCCTACATATAGGAGAGAGAGCCAAAAAAAACTTCACCTAACTTGTTTAGACACCTGAGAGGCTGTAGGCACTGAAGATTTGCTTTAAATCTCCAAGCTCTGCTACTGTGTATCCAGAGGCAGCAACACTTTGGCTGAGCTGCCTGAAAGTGATGGAGAGTCACAGTCTGGGTGTCCTTTGACTGCTGGTGACATCCTACGACAACCTCCAGCAAAAGCCCAGCCCCTGCCACCGTGGCCTTACTGCAATACCCCACAATGCTGGGATCCATCTGCTATGTGACAGTCCTGTGACAGTGGGCCTGTGGTGGTGGTTGTTGCCTGACTGGAGGGAAGGCTGGCTCACACCCCAACATCCCAGCCCCAGGAGCAGCCCAGATAGGGAGGAGCAAGTGAGGGGGTTCTTGCAGCAACCTGGGTCCACCAGAAACTTTGTGTTTCAGACACGGGTCCAGGAGAAGGTGAGAAGAAGGGAGCCTAGTACTGCTGCATATTTGCAGGGTTAATCAGCTGAAAAGGGGAGACTCGTATGTCTCTGTCTCTAACACTGTCTGTGCTCTTAGTTCTGGAGACATGGCACAAAACAAAAGTAAAAACCCAACACAGATCTTCCACATCTTCTGTTTTCTTAGTGTAACCATATACAGATCAGAGAACTGCTTCTACTCTTTATCTGTGGGTTTGGAGTGTTTTTATTAAAGTGTCCAAAACCGCAATGCCTTTTTCCTGAATTCCGCAGAGTGGCGTGGTCTAAGAGCACAGCTCATAGGATGCCCCTCAGGGAAGTGTGGCAGAGGAGCACCTACTTTATGAATTATAAATGGCCCCAGGCAGAAAAGCAGTTATGTGTGTTTAGCTCAGCCAAGAGGAAGGAACCTCTGGGCAAAGCCTGCAACAGAAATTAAGGAAGCTAAAGAAGATTTCTGCTCCAACTTAAAGTGTCTCCTGTTTCTCAGAAAGGTGAAGAGGTTAGGTGGGCTGCAGTGGGTGGGATTGCACCCACAGTGAGGTGGAAGCCCCTATATCAATGCCAAATTCTTCCTGACCTTAACATCACACTCCATACTTTTTGGATCTTGTTGTCTAAGGCCTGTTCCTTAAGACACAGACTTCTGAGGCAAGTGGAAACTTTCTAACATCTTAAAAGCATGACAGAGCCTGTTACTTCTCAGATCATTATGCTTTGGAAAGTGTGAAGCAAGAAAAGCAAAGAAAGTAGAAAAAAATATCCAAGAAATGAAAAAATTCCATACAGTCAAACATGTCCTGGCTGCACCACTCAGCTCCCACCTCGTCAAGAGAAGAAGGATTCATAGAGTCAAGTGATATGGAAATACAGGAGAAAATGTAATTTTTTCCTGGTGATTTTTTTAATTGTCAGAGATGGAAAAGCTGTCTTACTTCATATAGTAGCTCCAAGAGCTGACAAATTAGGAAGTGCTTCTTCCTTATTGCATTACACAGAGAGACCACGTTGACTGACTTGCTTTCTCTGTCCAAAACTGCAACCGCTGCCTGGTTTGTGCATTAGGCATCAGAGAAGCACCAGTTTTCCCTGTCGATATTGCAACAGAAGGTGGACTGCTCCCTGCCAGCTCAATGCAGCAACACTCTGCTGCTGGTAAACCACAACACAGGCTTCAAGTAAAAAACCCCAACCCTTTGCCCTGAGCTTTTGCTAAACGCAGACTGCACAGACCTGCATGGAGAACAGGGCTGGCAGCTCACAACAGGAGATGCCTGCAATGCAGCGGAGGAACTGACACAATTTTAGCACCATTTACTAGCACCTTATCTGTTATTTATTTACCTACACACATATATACACAGATGTGTCTGGTAAGAGTAGTTGCCATAGAAATATGTAGTCAGGGTGGAAAAGACTACACCCTAAAGTGGGCTGAACATGGCTGTTCAATTTTAAGGAATTGGCTATGCATGAAGTTATGGGAAAATGTACCTCACTCTTGGCTCGACTTGCACTATGACTGAAGCTTTTATTGACATAGTCTGAGTTCAGATACATCACTGAGTTTCCACACAGGTCACTCCCTTGATCAACTAATTGATTTTAGTTCTGTCCTTAGGTAACTATTTCTGAGAAAGCAGGGATATAGGGCAGGATCAGGATACTGACAGCTGAGGGGTCAGATGCCTAGGGCCGCTGCTGGCTCAGTGGCTGTGCTCCTTTGTCACACTACCCATTGGTGCTACCTGCATGGCCTCCCTGTTGCAAAGGGAGGGAAAGAAAGGCTGGCTGCTTCCCTCTTCCTCTCCTCCCAGGTGATGATGTTCCACACTTTCCCAAGACATAAAAACTCCATTTTTTTCCTCCTGCTGTCGGGAAAAGTTGTAGCTCATGGGTAAGTGGCCAAGCCAGGGTCTAAGCAAAGCCAAGAGAAGGCATCTGCACTTCAATTTTCCTGTTTGGTCACAATCTGCCATTGGGTTGAAGCCATCACCCCATTGCTATACAACACAAGACCCCAGGGGACAGGTTTACAGTCTCTTCCTCTGCAAATAGAACCACATTAGTTTGAGTGCAGGGAGGTCACAATATCAGTGTGGGAAGAGATTACCCTAATTTGCATTTCATAATTTAACATAACCCCTAATCCCACTGGCCTTTTTCACTTCCTCAGGTCCCCACTGGCTGCTTCATCTGCCACAAGATTCATTTGGTCTCACAGAATTTATGTTCTTGAGGCATAAAATTCAGTTTTGCCTTTGAGCTGGCTTTGGCAAGGGACTTGCAATATTTCATTGGGTAAACAAAAAACATTTTTTTTTCTCTCTTTTTTTAATCTTTTTTTCTTCTTTTTGTAATCTTATAAATGATCTTCTGACTTGTTATATAATGATATACATTATACTACATATATATACATATATACTACAGTGGAGGAAGGGACTGTTGGATTCCATAAATGATGGCTGTAGTTACAAATATTTTCACTTCCTTTTGTTGTTTAAGCATCTGTGAAAGCCATTTATTTCCTTGTATATCCTTCTTAATATATTATTCTCTAATTTTTCTCTGTAGAATAAAAACAAATAGCTGAGGATGCTCAATTTGTTGTAGTATAAACATTTATTGAAGTAGTATGTAAATTATGATCCATTTTATTTCAATACCATCAGTATGTTTGGCTGATAGTTTTACTCTTAAATATTTGCTGCATGTCAATGAGGTAAAGTAGATCTCATTCTGTAATCAAGCTGTACTATCCCAAGAAATGCTGATTGTGCACTATCATCAAAAACTACTCCTCAATATCCAACCCAATATCCAACAACACTCTCTGTACAAAGGGGGGGGGGGGAAGAAAAAAAAAAAAGAAGTTATTTTTTTCAGCCCCTTTACTTTAAGACATTGGTTACTTTTCTGACTTTTTTCATTAAATGAAACAGACTGCTGAGGCCAGTCACTTTCTTTCTATGCAAGGATGATACCATTTTTGAATTCACTTCTTCAAACCACTATGTTTTAGTAGACATTTATTACCCATTGTGGGAAGATTTGCATCCTATTCCTCTCCTCAGCTTTCCAGTGAGCAGCCAGTTTCCCATTTTGTGTCTGAGAGGTCATTCAGTGGGCTGTTCTGCCTCTGCCCATGGACTCCTCAAACATATTTTTCTGGGCAAAGTGTTTAATGTGTCTCACGTTCTTCAGCACTGTGACCACTTAGCCAAGCCTATACTAACCAATGTTTTTAATTCTGTTTAAAATCAGAATATGCAGGTATTACATGGGTTTTGCTGTGTGGCCCAACTCAATTGGTTGCCAATTACTTCAAGTTGGTTAGTGTGCTTATAAATGAAAGTTATCCATGAATGCTCATTCTATGAGGCAAACAGTTTTGAGTTATCTCAGTGCACAAGCAAAGGTAAACCACAAATGTCTGACTGCTGCAACACATCTTCTTGGAATGTTTAGATTACCTTTTACAATTGCAAATGTCTTCACCAACTCTACTAGCTAATTGGCAAACAACTAATAAACACAAGTTACAACAGGAGAGCAAATTCTAGTCTAGACATATCTGTAGTAGGAGACTGAGGTCAGAGTGTTCTCAAGTTTTGAACAAGCTCAGAAAAGTTTCTCTACTGAATGACATCAAAATAAGTGTGTGTGTTGGTTTTGGCATTTTATTTGTTTATTTAAGAAACAAATAAATAAATTAAAAAATGGGAAAATGTACCAGGAAGCTCACAGCCTGTGCTTGTTGTCTGGGCTCCCAGGAACTTCATTTCTTAATAACCCCTGTACCCTTTTGAATGCAGCATATTTAGGATGACAGAAAGGGTCACTCCTACAGACACCTGGCTAGAATGTAAGGAAAGGCTCATGGGTTGAGATAAGGGCATGAAGAGATCACTCATGGGTTACCATTGACTTGGGGAAATTAATTTAAGGCCAAGAAAATCAGAGTGGGGTAATGAGAAACAAAAAGTAAATTTTAAAACATTTTCTCCTTACTCCGTCCCTTCTTCCCAGGCTCAACTTCATTCCCAATTTCTCTACCAGACGAATGGGGAATATGGGCTGTGGTCAGCTAATCACACATTGTCTCTGCTGCTCCTTCATTCTCGGGGAGGACTCCTCACTCCTCCCTTGCTCCACTGTGGGGTCCCCCCCACAGGAGACAATTCTCCATGAACTTCTCCAGCATAAGTCTTTCTCATGGACTGCAGTTCTTCATGAACTGCTACAGTGTGGGCCCTTTCCATGGGGCACAAGTTGTGCTATCAAACCTGTTCCAGTGTGGGCTTCTTTGTCCACAAGGCCACAGATCCTGACAGAACAGGTTGTCACACAGGCTTCCCACAGAATCACAGCCTCCTTTGGGTATCCACCTGCTCTAGTGGTGGCCTCAGGTGGATCTCTGCACTCCTGTGGACTTCCATGGGGTGCAGGGGCACAGCTGCTCGTCGTGATCTTCATCACTGGCTGCAGGCAAATCTCTGCTCCAGCATCTGGAACACCTCCTGCTTCTCCTTCTGCATTGACCTTGGTGTTTGCAGGGCTGTTTCTCTTGTATATTCTCGCTTCCCTCTTCCATTACAGTTGCTCCTGCTTCTTAAACATGTTATCCCAGAGGCTATCACCATGGCTTCTGGTCTTGGCCTTGGCTGTTGTCAGGTCTGTCTTGAAACCAGCCAGCACTGGCTCTGTCAGACATGGAGAAAGCTTCTAACAACTTCTCAGTGAAGCCCCTGTACCTCCCCTGGTGCCAAAACCTTGCCAGACAATCCCAACACAAAATGCTGTCTGAAATGTCACTACTCCCTCTAATTCAGGTGTTCAACTATAGCCCAGATAAACATCTATAAGAAGCAAAGAATCTGTGGTCTCTGATCCTTACTTGCCAGCAGACACCAGTCCGTCGTATTAAGCATGGGCAGCCAACCCACTGTATCCCTATGAAGCATGCAGGAACAGGAGACAGAGCCCAATGCAATGGCTGGGTACGTTTAGCTTCTTGCCTGCTGAAGGGAGTTAAGCCCTTATCTCCTTTCCATATGCACTACTATAGAAGTTATGTGGGGGTAGAATTTTGGAGGTGAGTAAGGAGAAGTAACAGCAAGCTGGACACAGCTGAGTGCTGCCCACCTCTCTGCTGTTTCTGTCTCTGTTTTATCCAGTGACTGTTTAATGATCACAATGAGCACAATTAATGCAAGCCCAGTGCCAGGCTGCTCAAGTCTGTCAAGATTAGAGCTATTCTTACCATCTGGGGATCTACAAAGTCAAAAGGCAATCCCAATGTTTCGACCCTTCAGTGTCAGGCAATGGTGTTTCCAGACTTACTGTTTCAGAATTAGACCCCAAAATTTTGCCAATGTGCCATTGAGGGTTCACAAAGGAGCTAGTCCTCGTCTTCTTGTATTTATCCCAACTCTCCTGATCATTCTCTGAAGAGCAGTTCAATTCTCTGTACAGAAGATATCACTTGAACAGCATTATTAGCCATGTACTTGTCTCAGTACATATTTAAAGCTCATTTGTGGGTTTTTGGTTAGTTTGTTTATTCACTTGTTTTGGCTCAGACTTTTGAATATGACTGATACTTAACTTTTTGTTCCTTACCACATTCCTCTATCCTCTCTGACATTTCCACAACTGATTACTCATATGTAGGTATAAGCCAGATAGTTCGGCAAAAACTCTTGTCATAGTCTGTGTTAGGCAACATAACATACTATGGCAATTATTAGCTCTCTGACTCAAGGGGTTATTTTGCACTGGTTGAGTATCCTTTTAAGTAAGAGCACATGAGACAATACTTAAGTGACTGAAACAGATACTGTTGACTTGCCTTTACCAGGGCGTGATAACAGGACAAGAGAGATCCAACAGTTTGTCGCATTTTACATTTAATTTGCCTCATGACATTTTCCTTGTGGTTCTGAACATTATGTACACAAATCAGATCTGGTGATAGTTCAGTCTATGGGGATTGATTTCTCTGGTATCAAGGCTGGGCTATTATTAGCTAGGTTTCTAAATGTCATTGCTAGCAAGATAGAGCAAGTATTTGCTTGCTGCATCACAACAGATATCCCGTCTTTCATCCCTTGTTTTTTCCTTTGATAATAGTCCCAGCCTTCAAGCTTCCACAGATTATAATCTGAATCATTTCAGGCCTGAGATATATGTTCATTTGATTCTGAATATTTTCTTCCTTTAGGAAGATTTCAACTGCTCCAGTCTCACTGGGAGATGATCTGCACCTCACAAGGGTTTCTGAGTTTATGCAAAATATCAACACCCTTTGAGAGCAGGAGCCCAAGCATGCTCAGTTCTGAGAGACCTCCGCTGGTGGCCAGATTTCCATGGTCTTCCTCTCATTAGAAAACTGCCTTCAGAATTTTCCATTTGTAAATATGCTGGTTTTGGTTGTGGTAGAGTTAACTTTCTTCACAGTAGCTGGTATGGGGCTGTGTTTTGGATTTGTGCTTGAAATAATGTTGATAATGTAATTCACTATTACTGAATGGTGGTCACACAGAGTCAAGGCCTTTACTGCCTCTCACCCCAGCCCACCAGTGAACAGGCTGAGGGTGCACAAGCAGTTGGGAGGGGACAGAGACAGAACAGCTGATCCCAACTGACCCAAGGATATTGCATAACATATGCTGTCATGCTCAACACATAAAGCTCAGGGAAGAAGAAAGAAGAGGGGGATACTCTGAGTGATGGTGTTTTTCTTTTCAAGTCACCATTAAGTGTGATGGAGCCCTGCTTTCCTGGGGATGCCTGAACACCTGCCTGCCCATGGGAAGAGTGGAATGAATTCCTCATTTGCTTTACTTGTGTGAACAGCTTTTGCTTTATCTATTAAACTCTCTTTAATCTCAATGCATGAGTTTTCTCACTTTTACCCTTTCAATTTTCTCCCCCATCCCACTGGGGAGAAGTGAGTGAGCAGCTGCATGGTGCTTAATTGTCAGCTGGAGTTAAACCATCACAGTGAACTAGATCCTTTTCTTTTCTATTTGAAAGACAAGTATAACGACACTGTCCTGCATAATATAACTCCCATCAGGAAGAATATAACATAATCATTTCCGTAAATGACCTCAAGTCCTGATGTGAGCTTTTGAACATGACACATGCATTCAGCCAATGTTTCAATTTCAAACTTCATTACTCCAGTTTCTCAGTAACTTAGGGCCTTTCATATCCTTGTTTCATAACTCTGAAGAACAGAACTACTTTTATACCTCATTTGCACCAGCACACAAATGCTCAGACAAACCAGGAAGTTCCACACAGCAAAATGAATAAGGTGTTTGATTTGTGATGCTATTTAACTGGATAGGACAGGTAACAAGAGCTGTTTATCCACAGGTTTAGTATCTAGAGAACAGGTTTTCCAGAGCCATTGGACATTTCCCTGAGCATTAGGTTATGCTGTGACATTTTTACTACTGTAACTAATGTAGCACAGTGGCAGAAGAACAGCTGTGGTTATGACACTTGTCTATAACTGTGTAGGCCACAGCACTTTTAAAATATATGAAATATTGCTTGCCACATTGTTTTTGCATGGCCTACCTGACTTCTATGTCTAAGTCTTGTAGTTGAGCAGATGGTGTTATGTGTCTGGTCCTTAAAAGTCTGCAGATGTGTGAACTTTGGGTAGCCCAGTCAAGACACTAGAATGAGTAGACAACCCAAATGTAAGCCTACATGGTACAATTTATCAGGTTGACTCATTAATCAGTCCAGACATATTCCAAGCATTCTATCTGGGTACTGGTCATTAGCCAAAACCCTTCCAGCCTCCTGCAGTTTTCATTAACTAACTCTAGTATCTGGACCCCAAATCATTTGGCCTGATGCAGCTAAAACAGCTGTGCTCTGTGCTTTCCCCAGCAAGAGCAGATAGTGCCAGTGTCCCCACAGGCCAAGTTTTCCAAACTAGCTCAGAAATGGAACAGCTAAATTTGTAAGGCTATTACTTGTGCTGGTATGCCTTACATACCTCCACACACCAGTGTCTAATACTATGAAGACATTCCAAGGACTCTACAGTTCCTAAACCACTAAGACTGTAGGGAGCAATTTCTACATTCCTGAAAAAATTGGAAATTGATTAAGGATGCAATTCTCTTCGTACAGGTGCCAAATCCCAGCATTTGAGATACTGTGAAGGATACACTGGGCCTCCAGAAAGAAGGCTGCGGGTCTGCTGTGGGACTCAGGCGTGACAGCTTCGCATGCATAGCTTGGATACCTTGGAATCTTTCAAAGGGCATTACATTTGGGGAGCTGAGTCACCCTACAGCTGATCATGGCCAAGAAAGGAAAATGTGTAGCCACTCATTCCAAGTCCCAGACTGATGCTCTTTCAGCTGGATCAGACTTCCCAAAGGCTTGATTATGCCACCTCCCAAACCTCTTAGCTTTCTGTATGATTCACATTGGACCATGAGACTGGGAATGAACAACAGATCATGCCATGGAAACACTTCTGCATTTGCATTCATGGGCATGCCCTCACATGCATGCAGTCATGAGTTGAGGGAGTGGCTGTGCTGGAAGGTGGTGTCTTCCCTGCTAGAACCCTGTAAGTTTTATTCTGGTTGTCATTGCAATGTCATATTTCTTTTCCTCTTTCTTGGCACCTCCCACCCAAGAAGCCAGTCAGTAGATGAGGCCAATCCCTGCACCTTCACAAGTCACAACCCAGGAGGGAGACCCTGGCATTGCAGTGAGTGTAAGAATGATGTCAGTCAGGGCAGGAATGAGTCTCTGGTGGAACAGATAGGTCTGATCTCACTTAGTTCTCATAAGCTCAGTCTCTACTGAGCAAATTCTTAAACACTGAGAATCTGAGATTAAAGGTGCAATTTACTAGCACAAATGTTCTAGTAAAACCTAAACCTAAACCTTTTGACTACTTTTTCCTACTCATAGAAAAATATTTGCTTCCAAAAATAGCTTTTAGTCACAAGTTAAGCATAGTTCAATCTTGAGCCAAGAGCTCACACTGCATTCTTGACCATCAAGAACCTGAGAGCCCATCCCTTCTAAAGGGGTGATTCAGATTTATAAACACTGATTATTTAATTATCAAACTGAAGGTTGATATGGTAACACGATAGCAGGAATGGCAGTTGCTGTCGACATCCCTCTTTCTCTTGCCATGCTGTTAATTTCTATAGGTATTATGAATGAGCTCCATAAAAGTAAAACAGGCACGTTTATGGTGCAAACATTTTCCCTTTGTGGCTGTCCATCACTTTCCTCCTCTTGGTACTGCAGGACTGAGAAGAATTTATACCCTGTATTTACATAGTGATATACTTTATCACTATCGCTTATGAAAATATAAAGTGACTGTGATGATTCATACTGTGCATTTTAGTAGTAACACGGCAATAGAAGTTGCTAGATTGTCAAGCTGTCATCAAAAAGACATTGTCACTTTGGCTGATTGCTTAGCTGCTAAAACAAGTATCACTTTGAAAGTTGTCAGGCCAACACAGAATAGGAGTCTGGCATCCATAGATGGTATTTATGTTTGATAACATTCATTTCAGCTGCAGTACCTCCCTGCATGGGGGGAGCAATCTCATTAACATTGACTTTGACTTTCTCCGCCAAATGAATTCTCATTCTTTAAGGACAAAATTCACATTACCCTTAGCAGAGACCTAGTAAACAGAATTTCTGTGAGTGTCTGTATGTAGAAGACAAAAGGGATGCAATTTTCATTGCTTATCTCCCTGCTCTTCACCATAATCTGGATTTAAACTCGTTGTTTCTGTGTATTGCTGTACTGGGGATCACTTCACAGAAGGAAAATTAGTGAGTTTTTGAAAGTATTTTACAATACATATTCATACTTGCTAGCCTTTTGCATTTCAAGAACTTACTGATATGAAAGATATTTGAAGACATGACATCTTCTGTACGCTCTAGCGAATTAATGCTGTTGGAGACGTGACTTGACAACACTTGTCAGAGTTAGTGGGAGCTGTGAGGGTGTAGCAGGCCACACACAGCGTGGACTGGGAAGGACAAAGAGGGTCCACTTTCACTTTGTTAAGGCAGCTTTCCCAGAACTTGGCTCAAAGCATACTGAGAAGTCAAAAGGAAAGCTTTTATGTCCCTTGAAGACTGAAGTACTGCTAGTCGGAAGTTTGGGGGCAAAACAAAGTTTTGCCAAAAATAGTCATTTGCTGAAAAAAAATGACCTAAAAGCTTCAGATCAAAGGTTGACGTGAGGTCCAGAAGGCAGAGCTCCATCAGACAAGCAATGCCAGGTCTGGGAACCCATGACTGTAAAGCTTATGGCTCTGAGGCAACCAACCATGCCAGAGTTGGGGAGTTGTAAAAACTCTCAAAAGCCCAGTTCTAACTTGCTCCTATTGAGCATCCACACAAGCAGGACCTACAGCCTAAAAACCCTGATACAGGTTCTCAGGGAGCATTATTCCAGGATAATTATGCCATGCTGGCACCAGAAACCTTTTCCCAGTGTTTATACAGTGAGGCATTGGTGTGGAGCAGAATCTAGTAACATCGGGCCTCTGCAAGGACTGATCTTTTAGATGATCTTGCAAGAGACACTAGAGTACATCTCTGAGCACTTGGACCTCAGACAGTAACCAAAATACATCCCTATCAGACCCCTATGATTAAATGGGCTCGAGTTTAGGGAGCACAGACTCTCACGCTTCCAGGAGAGGAGGCTGCACCTCCAGAACCATCAGCTGGCTCTCTCAGGTTGAAGCTGCTAAGCCAAGAGCCTGCTGAGTTACCCTCTTCCTCAGCCCATTGCCACATGCAAGTATCTCAGCCTGCAAAGCTCCTTCTGGTGCAGGTCAGGGATCACACTGCACAGGCAGCATACGTAACACACAGAGCCCAGAGAGCAAAGTCAGTGCATAATGAGTTCAATTCACACACAATCAGCAGCCTTTTGAAAACAACAGGCTAATTACACTGGAGAAACAGAGGAGATTATAGAACAGGAAAGGAACTAAGAGTAAAACCACTGTACATACAAAATGAAACCACAGTTCCAAATAATATTTAACCATCCAAACCTCTTTCTAAAATAAATCTTTCCAGCTCTTACAGAGACTAAGATCACACTGGCTGTCTTTCCAAGCTTTTTGGGGAATTTCCAGTGCCTACCCTTTATTCTTTTAGATTAAGTTCAACTCAGGACTCGAGAGCATGTGGGCTAAAACCTTGGAGATGCTAGGCACTTGCATCTCTTACTGAATAGCCTTTTATCAGCCTATTTAGGTTATCCCAGTTTAACCCTATAATCCCTTCCAGCAATTCAATGACTCAGATTAACTAGACACTTGGCCAGTGTCGAGCTCCAGGCTGAAGGTTGGAGAGAAGCTAGTCCCCAGACAAATGATGCATGGAATTTGTATCTTTGAGTTGCCATGCCGACGCTGCGCACAGATTGCTCAAGATCCAGGAGGACTTGGCAGAGACCTTTTTGCTTCCCAGAGACCCACTGACAGGTAATATTACTGAGTTTCTGTTCCATTGAAATGCTCAGTACAAGCATCTAATTCATTTCCATCCGACTTTGCATAGCAAAGAGAGAAGTGGGAGGGAGCGGCAGGGCAGTGAGGGACCTTCCTGTTCCCGGCACAATGTGGGATTCACTTGCTGTGTGGGACAGTTTTATCTTTTCCATGAGCATGCAGAACAGTACTGCGATGAATAGGCTCAGCCAGTCAAAGGCATTCGAGGATACTTCGTAACAGATAGTTGCTGATGGTGTATTCCCACAGCATACCCTATCTGAGAGCTTGGGGTACTCACCCGCAATACGGACGGTGAATACAAAAGTAAAAGCAAATGACAGAAATCCAGCAGTGAGTTAGATGTGAGGGTGCTCCGATCCCCTCCACAGAGGTGGAACACCTGTGCATGGGACCAAGGAGCATCAGCCCCAGTGCTTGATGCATAGGTCACAGAGGTACACCAGAGATGGAACACAGAAAGGCCACCAGAGACATCAGTAGCCTTTGGCTCCACTCAAAAAGTCAGATTCACTTCTCCCTCGGGGAACATTTAAAGCGTCCAGTATCCATGTCCTTGGTAGAGCTGGCTGAGCAAACTGTTATGAATAAATTATGTAAATAGCTTAGCACCCTGCCTTCTGCTCACAAATCATTTAGGGACCCCTCTTCTCCTCTATCAGCCTCACTGTTCTTGAGGAATTTATGCCAAAGAGTTTCTGTGTCAAATTTATGCCTTTAGGCTGTTTCCAAACTGCTCCTCTTCCCTCCACCCCTTCCCCCTTTGCTGCTTGTTATTCAGTGGGTGTAAGGTTCTCCAAAGTCACATGAGACACTGTTTCCTCCTCTCTAACTTTCCTGGCTGGGAAACAATAAATGGCTGAGTGGCAGAGACACATTCCCATGTGATGTTTAGAGATAAATCATTGTGTTAAACCCCACGCTTTGTTTAGGGAGCCCGGTATTTCAGATGGGGCTTGGGATTCCACTATATGGCACAGTGCCTAACAGTTAAGGGCTCCAACACTCTGAGTGTTGCAACACCTAGGTCCTTCTGTTGACTTAATGCCTGTATCTTTGCCCAGAGCAAAATACGTTGGATAAGATAAAAACAATCCAAATAAACAACAAAGCACTGGCATAATTCACTGGAATAAAGAGGAAAACAAGATGATTGCCTACTGAGCTGGGTGTTACGGCTCCTGGCTGACAATTTTTAGTCATGTAGAAGACCAAAGTCTGTCTTTTCCAGCCAAAATGACGGCATGTGGTGTCACACATCACTCTAGCCTTATCTAACTGCAGACTGCCACTGAAAGAAGAAACCCAGTGCTTTTGTCTCCATCTGAATTCAGATTTCTGCCCTCTTCACACTGGACCTTATGCCCACACAGGTACTGGGGGAAGTTAGTCATATCTCTAGGCCAGGTTAATCCTTCTTCTGTGGGTTACCATTTGTCTGAATCACTGAAGTGTGCAGACTGCCCCTCTGCAACCTTGAAACCCAACATCAGCCACGTTTGGTGGGACTGAGGTCTGTGGCCTCAGAGGAAAGTGAGGAGAGTGAGACTGAGGAGGGGCACAGCTGGACTGCATCACTCTGTGAGGTGTAGAGAGACACCGCCTGCCCTCAGCATGCAGTTAGGTGGTTAAGATTAGCCACTATCTGCTCATGATCACATAGGCTCTTCAAAGATTGCTTTATGTCTCTGCAGTGTGGCAAGAAGGAGCAGAAGCTGCCTCTTCCACCTACCCATCCCGAACATGATGCCAGCCTGTGGGGCCAGAACTACAGAGGTGATGTCCTACCAATGCTGATACCAGTTTCCTCTCCCCATCTTCTGGATAAGAAGGACCCAGAACTGTGAGGCTCAGGACAGAGAGCCACAGGGACATCCTGCATCCATGACCATCTTTTGCAGTAATGGCTTTTTGAATGAAAGAAAGTGGGAATTTACCAAAAGATGTGAATTTACTTAGACTAACCATATGCTTAACTTACACATTGATTTGTGCATCAACAAGTTTAATATCACACATTTTGTCTTCATAGTTCATATTCATGACAAGTAGAGGGATTGCTTGTGGTAAATATGTACCAATCTGCACTCAGAATTTTTTTAAACAAATCCATTACCATAGAAACAAAGAAAATAGGGATAATCCATCAATCTGTCTGAAGCAAGACTAGCTCTACCTGCAGCATTTCTGGCAGGTATTTCACAAGTCTAGTCTTAATGGTCCTCATCAGAGGGATGCTACTGCTTCTGAAAGAATCTATTCCAGAGAAAAGACTTTTCAAAAAGTCGCCTTAATCTTTGTTAAGCATATAACTTACTGTATTAACCACAATGAATAGAGACAGAAAGGTTTATTACCATCTCACTGAAGTAGCATTTTATTTATTGGAAGCCTGGCAGGCACAATTCTCACCAGCCTGCTCAGCACAGATTAAGTAGATGTATTTCTTGACACCTGCTCCTGCAGAGAATGTTTTCTAGACCCCTGACCAGGCTCGTTTCTCTCCTCTGGACTTTCTGCAATATTTCTTGAAGTGTGGTACCCAAAACTGGAACTGGCTCCCTCCTGGAGGCTTTACCAATGGAAGGATTACCTCATATGTCTTTTGTACAATTCTGCTGTTTATATATCCCAGAATAATATTTGCTTCTTTCACAACAGGATGCCATTACTGACTCATGCTGAGCTTATGATCCACTACAATTCCCAGATCTTTGCTACCTCTCCTCTCATTTCCCATCAAGTATTCAGGGAGTCATTTAGCTCTGTCTAGATGCCATTTTATATTCAGAACTATCCTGCTTCTTTTAGAGCATTTCTTTAGTTTCTCAGGTCTTTCCCTCAAGACCCTTGTAATTTTTCAGCACTTAGAGTCAAATCCAGATTTAAAATATGTGCTCTCTAGTCCATCACTCAAGTCACTGTAATGATAACAGTGGATCTGGTCCCCAGGACAGTCTTTTACAGAGCCTTATCTGCTAAATCCTTTCAGTGCAATATTGAACTGCTTATGGCAGGTTGTTGGCTGTCTTTAGCCAATAAGCACTGTGGGTATTTTGCAGCAGTCTTGTCAAGAATCAGTGGTTCTGCAGTCATGACTTTTGGGCAGCAGAGCTTCAAACCAAAGCTGACATGGAAAGCAATGCAGCGTATTTTCCAGTATTATTGTTCATTGAGCCCAGCAAAGTTAGAGGCCCGTGATTCAGACCACAATTCCCTGGGTGCTTATGAAAATGCCATTTGAAGCAGTGCAAAAACCTTACTAAATTTTTGCCTATCCACATGACTTATTAGCCCGTCATAGGAAAAACAAACAAAGGAACAGGATGGTTTGATATGATCTGGGCATGGCAAAGCACATTGATAACTACTTATAGCTTTGCTCTCTTGCACATCGTTTGAACCCTCATCCAAGGATCTTTCTGGGAAATGAAAGTCAGGTCGACTGGGATTCTGCATCCTCTTTTTTTCTCTTTTTGTTTTTTAATAGCCACTCTGTCAGCCTTTTTCTAGCTCAGCATCATCCAAATTCTCAAAGATAATTACCATGGCCTTCAGGATTGTTCAGTCAGTTCCCTAAGTAACCTAGAGTGAATTACAGGCCTGACTGATCTGAGAAAATCTAATTTATCTCAGCAGTTTCTAAACATTCTTTTCCTATTCTTGCATGAGTTCTTACCCTTTTGTGACTAGTGTTAACTGTGTCAACCATCTGATTACAGTCAGGCTTTTTAATGAAGACTGAAGTAATAAAAGGCATTAAACACTTTGGCCTTCTTGGCATGTTTTGTTATTAGCTTTCCTGTCCCATTTATTAGCTGGCCAATGCTTTTTCTGGTCCTCCTCTTACTGCCAAGGAAGTTATACTGTGTTTTCATGTAATCCTTTGCCTTTTTTATCTTATTTTGTTGTGTTGGCCTTTCTCATTTTCTCTACATACTTCCTTTATACTCATTCTTAGTTTCCTGACCTGGATTTCACTTTCTGTATGTTTCTTTTCCAGTTCTACAGTTGCTAAAGAATTACTGACTTGGCCAGACTGGTCTGTTTCTAGAAATGGTGTCTTTTCCTTCCACTAAGTGAATTTAGAGGACAGGCTTACTTTCTTTAACAAATACTGATTCTTCTGCTCCATGCAAGAACCATGGGCATTTTTCTCTGGATCCTCTTTATTCATATCTATCAATTTTACAAGTGTGCTCAGACCTACTTAGCACTTTTTCTCAGATTAGATCACAGAGATTATGAATTCTCTCGTAAAGGATGCTATTGTCTAAAAGAAAAATGTAAAAATCTGGGACATTTTTTAATAAGCATTGACATATGACTTTTCAGGAAACCAAGTGACATACACACAGGCTTCGGGTTTAAACTAATAATATAGAATTCATTGACAAAAGGATGGGCCAAAAAAAGGTGGTTCAGGGAACTTCAATAACAATGTAAATGGAGCAGTTAATGACTTATTAGACCTAAATGCTGGACTAAGGTTAGATATGCTTGATGGATTTGCTAATGATAATGATTTGGCTGATGCCTATACATAAGACCCTAATGAAGATCAATTGCTTTCTGATTTTCCCAGTTTTATTTAGTGAGCATTACTTCAAATGAGTTTGAATAAAAATGCACTGCCAAGCAACCTTGACCACAAATTATTTAAAATAATTGCTTCATTCAAGGTAAAATTAGAAGCAGATTTACGTCACTTGTCTTTCTTCATTGCGAAACACTGTAGTGTCACTGTAAATGATGACATTTTCCAGTAGCATGGTGTAAAAACAAATGCTTTCTGCTCCTCAGCTATCAAAAAGCTTGGTACAGACTCTGGTTTATCAATAGATTTTTGAGTTAGCAGAGTGAAGATCTAAAAACATTCTGCCACTCGACCTAGGGGAGAACATAAGAAGGAACACTTGGCCTGTTTTGGAAATTTAGGTTGATTTCAGTCATCTGGAACAGGCAGTTGCATGTGATGTTCTCAGGCAGCACCTTATAGTAGTCCTTTAGAGAGCTGTATCACCTGAGAAACACACTTCTAGGGGGCAATTTAAATCTTAGGTAGGTCTACTCTTCCCTAATGGTAAAGAGGGTGGCAAGGGCTCCTAACTTCTCTAAAGCATTTTCATCAAGGTTCTATAACAGGCTCTTCCTGGAGGCTGAAGTTGCAGCTGTGTTGCATTGTGAATACCAGTCCTATTCCTCAGCATCTTCCAGGCCAGGAGAAACTCATGGTGACTGGGTAAACACCACCCTTGAGAACTGGGATCCACAGTCTAAATGATACGTTTGTAAAAGACATCAGTAAAGATTTACTGGATTTACTCTTGCACTGTTGAATAGCTAAAGGGGAAGAAGAGGAACTGCAAAATGACTCACCTGAGATCAAGCACATGCTCAGGTGTCACAGCGAGGAAAGGCAGGTACTTGGATCTCAGTTTCCTAGGCCACTCTGGTTTCCCTACTGTGTACCTGTTGAGGTATGTAAAACTAATATACATAGAGCCTGTCCCTGTGTATTTATCTAAAAATAGCTAGAGCTTTGTGCTCAGGGATAACAACTGTCTGGTACAACTTGTAACAAGTGCTATCACTGTTTGAGGCTTTTAAACTTTGAAAAATAATAAATTACAGGGCTTCTTCCTCTGCTGAAAGAGAAGGCCAAAATATAATGGCTACAGTCTAACAGGAAGAATTATTTTTATCTATTTGTTTCGCTGTGAGCTGTTTGCATGTATATATTTGTGTTTGTGTGTATGTGTCCATATGTTATTAGCTTTCAATACCTTTGTAACAAACAAAAATGAAAGCTTGTCAGGATGGTTAGTTGCATGCTGCATAACTAACAGGGAAGAATTATTTCCTTATCAAAAGCTAAATAACATAACCTCTCAGACTTTATGAACATTGACAGGAATGTAAAAGTCCTCACAACATCCTTCTAGTGAACAAACAGTAACATTTGTGGCATTCTGTATTAATCTAAAGAGGTATTAGACTACTCTAATGTTTCTTCTTTCACTTTGCATTAAAATAAACACCTATTTGTGTTCAACATCATAATAGGGAGTCAGGGGGGGTTATTCCTGCAGGCAGTTTTCTGTCCAAGTCTGGTGGCTGTGATGAGACACAGTCCTGCAGTCTCACCCTTAAGCTCAGGGAACCAACAGGCATCCATACTAGTACATCTCTCTCCCACACCAACGGAGTCTGCACAAGCCAGCTCGGAAAGAGAGATGATTCTGCCCAGGAAATCAAACCCATCCACACCTCATTGTGCAACTGAACAATGTGTTATTCATTGTGTACAGAAATATCTCATGTGAACAGCCTGAACCTCCATGATGCAACACAGTAGAAAGAGTGGTGCTGAGATGCTGCTCAGTTCCCACCAAGGTGAATGGGAGCAGAGGATATTCAGCACATCCTAGGAAGGCATCCAACACCTCTGAGATTTTATCTGAAGCTTGATGTGCACTAGAAAGTCTTGTTGACAGAGTGTACTACGGGCAGACACAAGCCTGCTCTGCTGGCATCTGGAGCCAAGAAAGCTGCGTGACCATGTTAGTACAGAATCAGCCAGTGCTGGAAAGCCCTGCTGAGAGGCTAGGTGTGTTACTGCAGGCTTGGCACCCTGCTGCCACCATCATTTGCTTTTTCATCAGCTCAAAGGACAAGCACCAGAGAGCTCCAGTCTGCACAGAACAGCAGCAAGGGCAAGCTCACAGCAGCAGGTTTAACTTTTCTTCCAGGTTTTGTCTATAAGGACATACTTATAGCATACAAAGCTTGCAAAGAAATGTGCACTAACTCCTTGTTCCTGCAAGGAGGCAGCAAGAAATGCCAGGCTTTACACTCAGCAGGATTAGCAGCTACAGGCGTAGTAGTACTACAGCTACAGGCACAAACCTCTTCATGTACTTGTGCTGTCCACATGTAAGTGAGTTGTAGGAGGACAAGACATCAAAGGCTGAATGTATCTGGGATCGTCAACACTGAGGCACTGTGAGCTACTTCTGCTCCATTTTGCCTACAACAAATATTACCTATTTACAAGTAGTTGCTCAGCAAATATCTGTTCTCCCAGTGCTGTGTGCTGGCTTCTTTAACCATGATTTTGAAGCCTGCTCACTGAGATTAAATTGATCGCTGGCTCCACTCCCCATCTACAGTTTTAAAAACACATTTTGTGATGGAAAAATTTCTTTTCCTGACAGGCTCCATATGTGAGCAGGTACATTTAGCTTATCACAAAGACACAGTGCATTAAACCCTTGTTCCTGCCTGGAGTCATCAAAAAGCACCATTTTCACACCCTCAACATTTAGGGATTAGATGAATCCTGCTGCCCTGGACCTGCAGGAATAAGAATCCTTATGGGGAAACATGGACTTCAGAAGAGTGAAGGAAGGTGAAACCACATCCAGGTATTTTTGTCAGTGTTACACTGATGAGATTTAGTAGAATAAGTAAATCCATCAGGCATGTGTCCTCATCACAAGAAGTCCCTTCTGACTGAGACCACCCAAGGGAGCCTCTAGGCTCTGAGAAGGAGGGAACATCCTTCTCAGGTAAATAAATGGCAACATAGACACTTTAGATGAGATGGGCTCAAGCAGAAGGGTCAAACATATGATTGTGGTCAAGACCAGTGTGTGGAGAGCAATGAGGAAAAACACACAAAAAAGGTATTTTTCTTTCCTTTACAACATTAGATTTCCCTCATTCAACAATGTTACAGAATGATTCACTTGAAAGTGAAGTCCTTTCCTAAACACATGGTGCAGAACCCCTGCTGACATCATTTCAAAAATCTGTATCAAGTGTGTGCCTTTGAGTACCTGCCTCCGTGAATCATGTTATCACTCGTCAGCCTTTGCCTGTGGTCTGTTGGTGCTTCTGTTGCACCATTAATGTACTCAAGGATATTCCAAGGGGGAAAATTGGAGCATGTGTCCTGACAGTTGCTCACACTTACACATACTCTAGGAAATCAATCACCTCAAGCTTCTCCAATATTTCCTCTATGGTTTTCAGAGCCCCAAACCTTCCCAAGAAGCAAGGACTTGGACTGTTGTAAGACTTCCAGAACTCATATGGTTTCCACAAAACGGCAACAGTCAATGGAGTCAGTATTTCCATAGCAGAGCGACATCAACTTCTGGGCTAACACATCTGGTCCCATGTTTGTGGCAGTGGCAGTGGTGTATGGTTCCAGAGGAGCTGCTTTCATCATTCCAAAGTTTTTCATCCGTGTATCATAATACATGTGTCTCCAGTGCGGGGCAGATGTTTTTCCCACTTTGTGTTGCAATCCTAGTTATCCAGACCAACAGACCTGCTGAGGCACAGCACGTTTCCTTCCTTTCTCAGCATATGGGTTTCCCTCTTAGTAGAGAGGCGGTGCCTTGCAAGACCCCATTGCAACATGCATGCCACCAGGGTGTGACCAGAGGGATGCAGCTGCACCCAGACCTGGGAGATCACATGTACTCTGAACTGCTACATGCTATTTTCATGAGCCTAGAAGCAATGGTAACTGGGATGTCTCAGTTACATCCAGCTTTGAACACTAAAGAAACAGACAGGCAGAAAAAATTGCACAATGGCAGAGTTGTCCCTAAGCACTCACAAACCACTCATGTAACAATACCTCCCATAAAGCAATATGCTATATCCCAGAGTTTATTGCATTTACTGTTGCCATGAAAGTCCTTGGGATATGTATATCTATTGTACTACTTCTTCAGTTAACTTGTTCAGGATGAAGATACACAGCGCTGTCACCTATGTATATTGACAACTCAGTGCTAATGACAATGACACATTTTATGACAAAATAGTGAAATATAAACATATTTGAATTATCCAGATTCTTACGTCTCTCTTCTTGAACGTTTGGGATGCCCAGGTGCATCTCTCCAGATTTCTCTATGCTGAAAGAGCTTCCCAACCTTTCCTGTATTAGCTCAATCCTAGGGCCAGACTGCCCCAAGGCTCTGCCATTTATACTGCTAGAAAGGACCAGCAACCATCTACCAGGAGGGCATTGCCAGAGCCTGGCATGCACAATTCATGTTTCCTGTATATGGGGCAGTGAGAGCCAGCCATGGGGAACGTATGTCTGGAAACCAGGAGGGGTGTCTATATGGCACAACACAGTATTGAGCACACAGCCAAACAAGCTCCTGATCTTAGAAACTTAAACAAATGCCAGCAGCAGATAGTTTCACAGAGAAATCTCTTATTCTTTTGAAATAAATCCTACAACTTGTTTTAATTGTAAAGAAATAATCAGAGGGAATGAGTTTGAGAGAGTTAGTCTATTAATCATTTATTGTGTTATTTTTATATGGTATTGTGCTGCTGCTATGATATGTTAAATATTGCAGCTTGATGTGTGGTCCCAGGCCCAAAGAGTCCTATAAATTTGATGAATTTTTCTAAAGTTCTCTCAGTGAGAAAAGTTCCAGAAAAAGTGAGAATAGCTCCATATTGTTCTATCTCCTTAGATGCAAAATAACCCCAGTTGACTGTGTATTATCCTAACTACACAATGTTCTCATGGGAATTGTATCCACAAGAATCCCTTCTTTTCTATGGGCTTTTGAACAGGAGAACTAAATGGCTATTACGAGGTACAGCCTCCAAATAAAAGGAAGTTTTCTCAGGCCATTGTAAAGAGCTTTTAAACCAGAGTAAAAATTAACTTTGTCTTTCCCAGAATGAGATGTGAGAAAGGCACCCAATGTTCCTGGCCTCAGCCTTCTTGAGCTGGAGTCAATGTTAGACCTTTTTTCCTATGAAACATATAAGGAGGTAATCCTTCATCCACCCAAATGGGTCAGAAAGAGTGCTTCAAACTTCTGTGCGCTCCAGAGTGCATTTGATCTGTGTGATCTGAGGCACCCCAAACCCTGCCACAGCTCTTAGAAAGACTACAGAAGTCTGACCAGCTGTAAGTCACCATCTCCAGCCAAAGTCACAAAAGATCATGTTTCCTCCTGTATGGGGACCAGTTTTGGCCCAAGGAAGCCATTCTCCTTGCAAAATTATTATGTCCCTGTCCTGGCAGCAGCAAATGCAGCTGTACACCTGAAACAGCTGCTGCTGGAGTAGGGTGAAAAATAAGGTTGTCATTTGCTGAGAAAGAGAGCTCTCCCCAAGCCTTTTTCTCTTTAGTTTTTATCCAGAACAATATTAGGTCCAATGTATTAACAAATCAAAGCTGACTGCACTCAGCACCTCTTAGGAAAGCACCAAGTTACAGGAAACACCCTTGGAAGGAATATCAGAATTACCAAACGTGGTAGAAACTGGTAACACTGGAACATGCAAAATTATTAATAAAAATAATTTCCCATCTTTAAAAATTAACCTGATCCAGACTCTGTGAAAGAAAAAGCACATGAAACTCTACATAAAATTTTTAGAGGGTTTTGCCTATAAATCAATAATATCTACTTTCTTTAAAAAAAACGAAAATAAAATCTGGGCTTGCAGTTTTTATGCCAACTTTCACTTCATACAATCTGAAGAACCAGGTTTGAAAGTGTGCAATGAAGTATAATTCTATGCAGTAAATGATCAATATTGAAAATACTATGAGAAATGGCCACTACAAATAACATCACAGGGATGAGACATTTTGAATGGCTCTTTCTTTGGTAAATCTCTCACTTGATTTACACTGAAAGTTTTGCCTGAAAATGGCCCAAGTAGAGACTGCAAGGTTTTGATTAATTTTTATTCATTCTGTGGAAAAAAAAAAAAAGGTATGATCCAACTTTCATTGAAGTCAACAGAAAACTCCTATTTGAGAAGCAGGCTTACTGTGTTCAAAGAGTAAAACCCTACATTCCAACAATGCAAACATTCTTTCGGGATCTTCATTCAGTCTGATTCGATGTAACCTTGGACAAACTTTGGCTATTATCCTCTACAGTAGAGAGTCAAGTTTTTAGTAAAGTTTCAAGACGACCATAGGGACTTTTGGCTAAGGCCACAGAGTGTCTTTCAATCACTTGAGCTCATCTGAGGCTGCTTTTTAAGGTCTATACTGGAGAATCCCAACTGTGCAGTGCTTCCTCATTGCTCCTCAGAAAATATGTTTTAAAAAAGCAACCAACAAAACAAAACAGCAAAGGAACAGCCAGATTTATGTGAAAGCATGATCCTGACTGGAGGGTCGCTACACCATTAAACTAAACTGATATTATGGCTTTTGTACATGGCAGAAGCTGTCACACTCGCAATCCCCTGCCTGGCCTTCGGGCCAGCACAACACTTGCCAGCTCCATCGAGACACTGCACAGCCCCATCAGTCATGGCATTCCCACTAATGTTTCCTGCCTCTCCACAGGGTTTAATGCGCTACACACAAGGCAGACGCACAGGCTGCCTGGGTTCTGGCAGTAAGCAGGGCTTGACATACATTTTAACTTAAAGCATGACTCCTAGGGCAGGCAGAACATATGGCTTCCCAAGACAGGTTACATCTATCAACTTGGAGCATGGGCAGAGAAAGTTCATGTCTAGCTGCAGCAATTATGCTGCAGGGATAAGCCCATGTAGGTGTGAGGATTAAGGCTGTCTGAGCTTCTCCTTGCATTAATGTGTTACCTTACTAAGTTAAAAGAAGTGACTGTAGGAAAGCTGGCTACCTGCTCAGGTCTGCTTAGGTGTCTTGAGGTGACTCTATTTGGTGCTGGCTGGTGAAAAAAAGTTAATTACCACTAGAGTAAGAGTTCTCAAAGGCTTACTCATTACAATACTCCTTCTTTTGCCACTCATGTGCTCCTCACACCTGGAGGTGAACAAAGAATGAAGTCTAATTTTTAACCTGTGCTTGAAATATGCCTCTCCTTTTATGCAGAAGGTTGAGGACATATTCTGCTTTTATTAGTGCCCTATGGAAGCTAGAGGTTTCACCTATAGCAGGAAAAATATTCAAATAGTTGCCAACAATGCCAAAGTGTTTACCTTTGTCATCACAATCATAGTAGCATCTCAAGTTAAAAAGAGAAATGACATTTAGATCTCCTCCCTCCAGCTCCCCCAGATTCCAGTCTTCATACAGTTGAGGGAGAGAAACCTGCTTTAGGGCTGTCTGAACATGACTATAGCTGTCTTGGGCAAGGTGAAACAGAAGGTCTGCAATAAATCGAAGGGAACCTGAACTCAGACGTTTTAAGACCTTCTTTCTTCACCTCTGGTACTTAGTGTACAGTGCCAACCACCCAAGACCTTGAATTCTCAGAGCAGCCCCACATCTGCAGGTTTTATTGACTTCAGCTGGCTTTGTGAAAATCAGACTTCATTGCCTCATGTGGAATTCCTGGGAAATAATGAAGAAAATAGCAGCAGCTATTTTCAAAAATTTGGGGGCAGATTTTTGTGCAGCCTCCCACAGGAACTCTATGACAGAACCAGAGATAAAAGTTACTCCTCCTAGATCACAGCCGATTACCTTAACTACAAGACTATTTCAGATTAATACGTGATACAGGCCTGTTTCACTCCCTGTCCATCACAGATACATTGGAAGAATCAGTAGTCTTGTGGAAAAAATGGAGTAGGATGAAATAAATAGACTGCCACATCCTCTGTGTAGTAAAGGTCGGGCAGAGTCTGTAGGCAAGGTGTGAACTTTGTCTAGCCTAAAGTAAAAGCAATTTTTAGGTTATATCTAATTCAAATCAATATATATGTCCTACATATCCACACCAAAAAATCAGATGAATTTAAGTTCAGCTTGCTTAGGTCATGTTAACCACTTTTCTAGTATGGGCAAGGCTCTGGTTCCCTGAAAAGTACGTGATGAACAACTCTCTGCCTCTTGGTGCATGAACTACTCTCAATTTAACACAAATGAAAATCTACAGTGTTGGAATACAGTATTAGCACTGCTGCAGCAGAGCATGGTTGTCAGTTCTCCAGCTGTACTCATATTGATGCATATGTTGATGGAAATGGAGGCATTAATGTTAGAGACAATGAAAAAGGAAAAACAGTAGCAAAGTAAAGTAAACAGGGATTATTGAATTTGCTTTGACCTCAGTTTCACCCAGAGGAAAAAAAAAAAAGAAGCCTATGCAGTCATTAGAGCTGCTACAGTGATGGAAGGCCAGTGTCACCTAAAGGTTCTGTTAAAAACATATCATTGCCCTAAGGTAAGGGCATCTTCCTTGAAACATTGTACTGGAAATAACGTCTGAGTTGGTCCACTCAACATCTTAAACTGCTTATAATTCAGTGTATGGGGGTTAGTCTGCACAGCTCTGTCAGTGGCCTTGAGGCTGATTCTGCCCACAGGACATTTTCTCTACAGTACCAACTTTTATGAAGGGGACACCTGGTTAAGAGCCCATGAAGAGTGTGTTCCTGCCATGGCTTTGCTCAGCCAGATCCTCAGTGCCCATGCTGGTAAGAAGGAACTGAGTTGTAAGAACATGATTCATAAAGGATCCCAAACATGGCTTCTGGGCCCTGTGGCTGACTAATCTAAGCCAGCATTGGTCAGCCTATGGCTGTAAGGGCCCCTACCTACACTGATGTACCAACCAGAGCTGTATGGCCCTGCCCCACCTCCTGCTTTCCCACACACTGTCACGTCCTTATCTCTGCACAGGAGCTGCCTGGGTGGTAGCATTGCTTTACCCCAGATGAGCTCTGCAGTCTACTGTTTCCATGATAAGGATACGGAAAGTGAACCTGAGATCACAGTAACCTACATGTATTCTCTGCAGCTGTTAAAAGCACCCCAGAAACCCAGCACCTGCCCCCCAGTAGACGACATGTTGCCATACCAGCACTGAGGCAGGAGTTAAATAGTTCAGAGGAGCTGGACATTCCTGCTCCTGGAGACACTGTGCTGAGGGGTCACTGCTGGCCAAACATGCCATCTCTTGCTCTGCCAAGAGCACACAGGAATGAGGGCTTTGACTTTGACTTTCTTTTTAAACCAGAGATGAAAAGCATTTTACTCAACCGAATTACCTCCATAATGGAGCTGGGATGTTAGCTGCATTCCAAGAGCACTTTCCCAAAAATGCACATGCAACTGAGGACCTAAATGTCATCGATGCATATATGCACATCAACAGAGACACACAAATTTGCATGTGTGCAAATGGTCTTCTAAGTCTGTACAACCAAACTGTTTTTACCAGAAGTTTTTTCACTGAATGTGACTTCAGCTTCTCTGTAGTGCAGACAACACAACCCTCCAGGTCAGGACACCTCTGGGGCACTACACCTTCACTTTAGCATCCTGAAAGGTAGGGGTTTGCAACATTTCCTAATGCAAGCATAAGAAGCATCATCTTCTTTCAAGATCATACTTAGTTTCCTATCATATTTTGCATGAACAATTGGAAAAATCTGGAATAAATGTTGTTTCAGTCTGATTTATCAACCACACAAAGTTCAAAGCTTTAGTTATATCTTGTATTAAAATGTTCTGTTGTTCCCTAAGGAAGAATTTCTCATTTCTGATAGGACTTTTGTCAAATAAAAACTGCCAGTGAGGGTAAGTCTTTGAAAAAATCATGTATTATTCATTAATTATTTTCTCTTATAACCTTTCTAAAGAAAATCAAAGGGTAAAAAGCTGTTATGAAACTGCAACTCTGCTCTCTCTACTGGAAGTAGAAATGCTGTTATACAGCACATTTTCCTTACTACACTAAACCAGTCTTGCAGAAAACTAAATCACTCATGGAAGATAGTGGTCTCAAAACTATACTTTTTCAAAAGTATTTTCGTTATTTATCTAATTAAAGGATCATGTGTATGGTAATTCCTACCCCACGTTTCAGATTAAGTTAGTTTTAAAATAATTTGCCATTTACATATGTTTTCACTAGATTGAAAATTAAAAACCCACATTTTATGTAATTTCAGAAATAAACAATAGAAAGAGTCACATATATCTCCCGGGTTTAGTTCAGCAGGCCTGCCCTAGATCCCTGTGCCTCAGAAAGTGATATGTTTTCAATGGTGAAGGGTTAAAAGAGGATACCAAACTATCTTCTGGAAATCATTAACTTACAAAGCCCCAAGAAGATAAAAGTTTCCATTTTCTAAAATGTAAATCTAAAACATATTCATTAGTATTGCAAAACAAACATGCAAATCTTCACCACTTGAAAAGCTCAGCTAAATATGTACAAGGGCAATACCCAAAAATACATCTGGTCCTCGGTTAGAAAACTTGCCTTTTTGGTTTTATCTAAAGAGCTTGTCTGTCTTCCATGGTTGGCTCCTTGGATTATTGCAATTCATAATAAGCCTTTTAGCTAAGGATGAAATAAACAAAGATAAAGTCTACGTCCTAGTTTTAAATGGTCCAGATGGGATGATTTTTCCATATGCTTAGCACACCAAATGTTTATTAATCATTGCTAGCAGAACTCAGAAAATTGCAACAGTTTATTAAAGAGGGAAGGGGATAAATTTTACAGTTTGTGGGTTTTTTTGCCCACCTTCTTCATCCTCCACTAACATGGGGTGTCATTGTACCAACTCAGGTTCTCTCTGTGTGTGAGCAAACATGTGCGTGTGTGTAGCCGCTGTTACAAGGCAGGGAATTTCAGTTAACTGATCAAGAGAAGGTTTTGTGCCCTAATTTGGATACAATATCAGTCATGAGGAATGTGTTACATCATAACAATGACAGTGTGGGTAAAACTGGCAGTACTTGACTCGTTCCTCATCAGAGTGATTTACTTAGTGTCTGGCAATCTGTTTTTCACATGATGTTTGTTTCCCATAAACAGTTTCAACATGGGAGAGTATGGTGTCAAGATAACACTCGTATCATCAGTCATTGCAGAACATCTACGTGGGCTGCCAAGAAAATGAGACTCTTTTATCTCTAGCTCCTCTAAGTGCTCGTGTTTTAGTGATTGCTTTTCATAAGGTGCTTGATCGTTTTCTGAAACCTGACCATCAGCAACTCCATTATGTTGTCACATCAACCTAAGTGAGTTGAAGTCAGTCAAGGAAGCAGGGCTGCCAGGAGGAACAGGGGTAAGGCTGCAGAGAGTGTTTTCCAGAGGAGCTGGGGAAACAGTGCTTAGAAAGTAGCACAACAACAGAGAGGCTGGAAGTTAAACAACAGGCAAATACTGAAGAATCTGTGAGAGGTGCATTGCACCCTGCTGTTTTTCTGTGACCTTTCAAATCAAAAGAGTTTTGGTATTAGTCAGACAGGATGTGAAATTTTCCATCACATTATGTATTCCTTGTACTTAAAAGCATTCTACATTTGTAAGAAGCAGGATGAATATGACTTCAAAGAGCAAGTAGGCAGCTAACAACTGAATCTCAAGGCATGTTTTAATGGAACATAGCTACAATTTGAAATGCAAACAACAGAAAATAAGAACACAAGCTATTATTTTAATGACATAACTCACCATTTTATTAGAGATAATTTACAGAAGCTTTGAGACAGTTTCATCTCATCCAAACAGAACTGACTTATAGCTAACTACATAGGATGCAATGTGTGTTTCTGATCTGATAGACAGGTATTTTCAGTCCAGCATGTGGCTGCAAAAAAAATCCCCCAAAACCAGAGAAGTGTCAGTAGTCTCCACACTTGATGAACACGTATTAGTTCATGACAGCTTGCCCAAGTCTCTGCTTCTGACTTAACAAAGGGAACTGGTGACTAAAAATGAGACTTCAGTGCTTCTGAAAACATTACCCCTTGCGGGCTGCACAGCCCCAGTGCCTCGAGGCAGGAGATGCTCTGAGTCACCTCATATCCCTTCCAGCCCTTTTTTCCTACAATGCTCTGAGTTCCTCTGGACTTCTCTGGAGCAGTGATGGAGCTTGGCCGGCATGTCATTTATAAGAAAGAGTAAGCCTCTAAAGCATCCAGTCATGTCCTGGCACCTGCAAGAGTGTTGGCTGGATAAGAACCTCTGAGTGGATCTTAATCTTGGCAAAGGAAAAAGTAAAACTTTGGACAAAATCAGTGAAACTCTGGTAAGAAATCTCAACCCCATATGCCAGATCAAACAGAAAGTGCTCAGGACGGCCTATTCAGAAGTGTCTGCTCAGGCTCGAGGAAACCAGCAGCTGTAGTTGTCCAAAAGAGAAGCTTTTTGGCTTGGCTTCTGATTAATTTCTATAACCTCTACTTCTGGGGCTTAGAAATATCTTGGCATCTTCTGGCTCCTCAATGTCCAAGAAGAACAAGTCTTAATTTCCTATCCCAAAACATAGAATTGCTGATGCAAAAGTCAAGAAAAAATTACTATCATCTCTGGCACTGAAGCCAGGGATGAAATTCCTGTCAGCAGTCTACAGTGTGGCCCAGATCAAGGTTTCCTCTAGGCTACTATGTAACTATTGTATATAAATTATTACATATAAAAACTACTGTCAGCTTGCAAAGCTCGGGGTCCTTTGACATGCAGAGCCAATCCATACAGCTCAGCCCTGTGCTGGGTGTGCCCCACAGAGATGCTGTAAACAAAGGCAGTACCATGAAGGGTGCAAGCAGAGAAGACTCGGAGCCCCTACACCGGCCTGGCTGCTGCAGCTGATTGTGCCTGCTGTCAGTGCATGATCACTCTGTGCACAGGCCTGCCACCTTTGCTAGTCACTTCCCAGTTTCCATCTCCTGGGGTAGAGCTGGCCTGGGATGCAAGGGCAGTACTCTTTGCTGCTCCCAAGGGCCTTCTCCTCAGCCTTCACATCACTTCTCACCCTATGCTGTCCTCACTCACTTTCTCTCTCATTCATTTCAGGAGTTGTTCCACCTCCACTTGCATTCCAGTTGCTCCTCTCCACATCATTCCCAAAAGCTTTGGATCATTACCTTCCTTTCTCCACCCCATCACTCTCCAACCCAGCTCTCGCACCAGTCCCTTCATCCAGTGTCCTCATTCATGTCCAAGAGGCTCATCATTGTTCCATGTGGTGTTAGGGGCAGGCTGTTTTCAATCTTTCTATCGCTTTTTGCTGATGATGCTGTCCTCGTTGCTCACACAGAAGCAGCTCTGCAGCGCTTAACATCCTGCTTTGCAGAGGCTGCTGAGCTTTTTGGGCTGAATGTCAGCTTGAAGAAGACGGAAGTCCTCTATCAACCTGCACCTCAGAAAGTCTTTCACCATCCCCACATCACCATAGGCAAATCAGAGCTTAAGTCAGTCCAGCAGTTCAGCTATCTGGGAAGCATCATTTCCTCAGATGGTAAGATTGACAAAGAGATAGATAACAGGTTAGCAAAGGCATACAGAGCTTTGAAAACTCCATAAAAGGGTGTGGTGCAATAAACACCTGAAGNTGGTGAGCTTGCCACCGGCTGCCGTAAGAGTGGAGCCCCCAAGAGGAGATACAAGGACTCCCTCAAACAACACCTCAGCCTTGGCCATATTGACCACCATCAATGGTCCGCTCTGGCCTCCAATCGGGAGGCATGGAGGAACACCATCTGTAACACTGCTGCTTCCTTTGAGAGCGCACGCAGGATCAGTCTGGAAGAAAAAAGACAACACAGAAAAAACCGTGCCTTGCCAACACCACCTATGGAGACTTTCCACTGTGCCTTTTGCAACTGGACTTGCCTATCTCACATTGGCCTTTTTAGCCACCAGCACGCTTGTAGCAAGCGTGGGTAGAGCCCTTCCCAAATCTGCATTCGCGAAGCCTAGCCATGATGATTCCACGTTACCTCAGTGTCAGCAGAGGGAAAAGTGAAAGCACAAAAGAGACAATCTCCATATTTTAAGGTCTGAATATTACAGCAGTCCCTGGAGATAAGGGAAGCAATTGCTTGGAAAGTCCTATTTCATCCAGGAATGGAATATGCCCAATACTTAATCCACATAGTGAAACAATCCTAGTTTGAAATTTCATTATAATCTACAAGGCCAAGTGCAACAGCATTTGCAAAGAAGCCAAGTTTCAAGTGAAACTGGACCAATTTACCATCTGGGGTGGAAAACTTCATTCTTTCTCCTAAATTTTGCTCTGCATCCTGGGATGCAGAGCAAGCCAAAACAGAAGGTAAACTCATAGGATAGAGACCCTCCTCAGTTAAAATGTAAGAAACATTTGCCTGTTCTTATGCAGATTATCTATAGTTCAATGTCTCTCTTCCTTTTCAGAAAGCTTTTTGCAGGTGAAGACAGAATAGGCAAAATGTATTAATTCTGATGTATGTTACAAGGGACTCTAACATAGGATACAGTAAATTGGCCACTGAATAGCATATGTGCGCACAATTTACATTAATAAAAGCAAAATGTTACAAAGGAACAGAATACCCAATCATTTGGGGATTTTGTCATTCCTTCCTGTGATTCTCTATAACAGCATGTTACAATTATTTGTCAAGACCTCCTAATTTTTCCCAGAGACAAAACCTCTGAGCCGCAGGCAAGTCTTGGCATTGCAGGCAGCCCAGAGATCCAAGAAGACTTTATATGTGGTTACTTCCTTATAATTTCACCTGGATGCCAATGGAGAACCCACTTGCTGCTCTGCAGTGAGCTGTGACAAACCTAAACATCAGAGGAGCTGCAGAACCACCTTCTCCTCCACACACTGATCCTAAACTGAAATAGCTGTTTCAAGTGAAAGATGAAGAATTGTCTCCAGCTGCTTCTGGAGAACAGCTATCTCAAAGTAGTGATTTTGTAAGGCCCATTTCCAGTCTCTCTTATGTAGCATTACTAGCACTGTCAGCCTGAGTGCTTAAACATCTTCTCCAGTGAGGGTTTCCCAAAATCACAATATAAAAGCCCCGCACTTTTAATTCCTTTTATGTGCCTGTTGATTTACAGCACTGCAAGTGTGGTACTTTCTGTTCACATTCCCAAGCTTTTTTCCATATGCAGGGGCTGGGATGAGCCCTGTACCACAAGTCTCCAGAAGAACAGAGGCCCAGATGTTGGGACTGTATCATAGGACTTGTTGACACAACGAGTCTCATCTCTGCTGTTTCTCAGTTCCTGATACAACTCAGGCACTTACTTCCATGGATGTGATACTCCCTGTCCTGGATGTAATTAATTTTATTGCAAAAAGAGCTCCCTGGCTATCAAAACTATTATATTTGTTCAGAAGACCACCTGCTTTCTCAGGTTCTATGCACGTGTCTCTTCTTACTAACCCCAGCTAAGATACTAATATTTTCATCACCTGAGCTGTGTCCCTTCTGACGGCCACTTTAAGGGTCATGCTCTGACCATATATCTGACTTTGATACAGCTTACTGTAGGCTTTGGCACTACATTGAAACAAAGTAGAAGGAGGAAAACCAGAGTGGTAGTGGGTTTGGTTTGGGGTTTTTTTTAGTAGCTGTCTTGTCCACTTGCCTGTGTTTGTGTCCAGTCCTCTAGTCAAAAGCTTTCAAACTCATACCTTATGCCCTCCCTGAAAGAGAGCCTACCCAGCAGACTAAAGGCTGGTTGGCACAGGACATCTTCCTGACATTGCCCTGTTTTGGAAAGTGGTCCTGAGTATAGTGGTTGAGGCATCCTCTTGGGCTTGGAGAAACACAAGCATTATAGCCTCTCCCAATACTATCATGCAGATGACACAAGAAAGGCCAAATCTGCATTTTCATCCTGTATTTCCAACTCGTCGAAGAACAAACATGCTCAGATTGAGGCCTGGGCTGCACAGAGGAGCAAAACCAGCTCAGGTCGAGCTGACTTGAGCCATACTATTTTACATGTGTTGAAGTGTTACTTTTTAATCAAGATCTAGAACTTATTCCCACACTGGGAGTGATTTCACATATCCAAGTGATACTCCTTCTGCTTCAGACTCACAACATAAAAAAAATGTATCACTGAAACAGAAGAGTGACTAATACTGGGATGTAAGTAATTTGTGTGCAAATAGCATGCAAAGAGCAGGACTGAGACTGTGTCTGAAGCCAAGTGTTCCATAAGTCAAGTCATACAGAGTGGGAAGTGATAAAGGGTGTGACCCATGAGAGAAAAGTCTAAACTAATTAGGAGGATCTCCTGCTGAATGATATATGGGAGACTTGACATTTAAAAAAGGAGAATGATCTGTTTCAAGCATCACTACCGTGTGAGGGGTGCTCACAGCCTGTTTGCTCTAAATATACTTTTTGAAATACTCGTACCAGATCAGTCCCTGCTTTGATCATTTTTACAGAAACACCCTTCTGCTTTATATCAAATTTGGAAATTGACAGCCTTGGCCTTCATTTCCTGGTATGAGTCTCCTGACACCAGACATCATCATGGCAACACCCCTTAATCTTAATGCTCCTGGGACTGTGACTAATGAAACAGAAAAGAGTAATAGATTTTTTTTGCCAAATAAATTATTAAGATTACCTACTCTGACCTCCTCTGTGCTGCATGCCACAGAGTCCCAAGCAGAGACTGAGTCTAGCACAAGAAGGTCTCTTTAGAAAGGAAGCTGAGAAGTGAGCCTCCATCAGAAAGCTGCTCCAGTGGCTGGCCACAGAGGCACTGGCAGTGCTCCATTCCCTCCAGCAGTGCTCAGTGGGCAGGAGGAGGGAGTGGCTGCAAAGAGCAACAGCAAAGCACAGTGTTGCTGGATGACACGTGTGGGTGCATACCAGGTTGGTTTGGGTGCAGTTGTTATCAGACAACAGTGCCTTCAGTGAAAGGTCAGAGGCTGAGTCTCCACAGGACATATGTCTTCTAAATGGCACATCTGCATCGTAAGTGCACCCTTGAAAACTACGAGGGGCATTCAAAGCCCAGGGTTGCTCTCTCCCAGGAGTGGGAGCTGACAAGAAAAACCTGTGCTCCTTCCAGCTGAGGGGCAAAAAAAACCAAACCAAACCAAACCAAACCAAACCAAACCAAACCAAACCAAACCAAACCAACAAAAAACCCAAACAAACAAACAAACAAAAAAAACCCGTTCCTTACTTACATTAACCCAAGCCACAAGATGATATTTTCATGTGTGAATCTTCAGAAATATTTTTAAGAGATAAATTTTAAAGAAAGAATACAAGTTACCTATGCCAGGGTGGATGTCAAGACAATGTCCCAAAAGTACTACACAGTTTTCTCACTGCTAGTATTTCTCTAGAAATATTGGGATTCATGCATGAAAAGTTACATGGAAGTATGAAACCTTATTCTCAGATGTATGGTGCTTGCAGTCATACCTGACCCTTCTGCTGAGTGCAGACGAGCTGAGCCACTCTCAGCACTGATGGGAGGTTGGACCTTTAGAGGCAGATGACTATTTACTTCTGACACTGACCTCAGTTGCGCACTGTGCTCAGCAGGATACAGATCAGGGTACTGTAGGTAAACTAGACTGTGGGCTTTTCCAAAGAGACCTAATCTGGATTTCAGGAAACCATCACCATCATTTTCCTTATAAAAAAAGTAAATACAAAAGACTACTTAAAACCCCAGTGATTACCAAAATAGAAGCATAATCTTTAAAATTACAAATATGTACATAATTGCACAGACTTGATTATAGTTTTCTGTGCTTGCCTGGCTACAGATCTGACAACTTTGGGAGACCTTGGCACTCAGATTGCTTTTTTTTTAATCAGATCACTGAGTTAAGTGTGTACATATAAAGTCCTTGGAACCTAATTTTAGTGACCTATTTTTGAAAATCTTGTTCTGTTTGCACCCAAACAAAATTACCATCAATATAACAGAAACAGCTGTTATAGTGGACTAAACACAGGAAAAAATCTGAATTCTCATCATAGGTACTCAGTGGCAATTAGTCCCTGAGCCAAGCAACCTGTAGAAGTTGCCACTCTGAATTCAGAAATGCAGATGTTTCCCCCATACTGTTACTAATGAGCTAATGCCAAGTTACGTTGAGTGACTGCTACGAGTCTCTCCTTCTCAGGCACCTGCCACCTCTCTACCTTCAGGTATCGCCAACCTCAGAGCATCCTGAGACAAGGCAGGATCTCCACATGCTGTCATTGAATAAAAGCCTCTTTCTCCCCAGTGGTGAAGAAGACCCCAGGGGCTTTCAAAATCCTGGGCAGCTCATTACATGAGCTTCCCCTCTGCCCTCTCCAGTCTTCTCTGCCCTGCCTTTGTCAGCAAGGACCCAGCAGCAGACCCAGAGAGCTGCTGTGAAGTCAGCAGAGCCAGCATCCACAGCAAGATCCAGGGGTTCATGGACTATTCCCACTTAATCCTCACTGAAGGGGGAAGAACAATTTTAGTGCATAGTAAAGCATTTGTTTAATTCCTCTTAGGTGCATGGTGCATTTTAATGAATAAAATATTGGATTACCTCATATAAACAAAGTTTAACACGATCATGAATTGAGGCTTGAGAGTGCTCTCTGCAAGCTCTGAAATTGCCTTTGGGAAACTGGCAATGTTCGGCATTTCCTGACTGTATATATTTTATGTAGTATATTATTCACAAACATAAAATGTGCATTAAATAAAGGTAAAACTGTGTCCAAAGCAGTGGGGTCATTAAAGATCCTATGGCACTTTATACTTATTGTGGGTGTTAGCCCTGGTCTTCTGGCCAAAATCAATTTGGCAATTACAGGCTGTTTGCCTAAATTCCCGAGCAGTTTTAGTCAGATACCATATTCCTCGCTTCCTCCAGAGATTATCGAGTAGCCACATTGTGTGCTGCTCAACAGTTCCTGTGCTTCATCTTTTAAATGGCTGTAGTGGCCATGTCAGAAATGGGAAAAGCTAGAAAAAGCAAGAGGACACTTGGAAGGTTTTATTTGTCTTGGCAGGGGAAGGGGGGATTATTTTGGTTTGAATTTAGTGTTTTGGGGGGTTGTTTTTTCTCTTTGTTTGGGGGTGTTTTTTTAGTCATTATTTATTTAGTTTAAAAGTAAAACCAAAGAGTATTAAGACATCCCCAAAAAGCAGGATCCAGCTAATCTGCAGCCACATTGGAAAAATATGGTTACAAAATATTCTTTAGCTCTGACCCAGTTGCAACCTGAATTTAATTTGCTGCCTACATTGCCCATGGCTGTAATGCCTCTCAGGAGCATGTTATTCACATGATAGGGTCCAATCCAACACCCATTCCTTTCTGTGCGAGTCAGACTGCTGCTGCTAATAAGGATGGCATAATTCTCTCCTCGTCGTTATGGCTGCTATCGTGTGCCAGAGGTTACATGTTCCCTTCAGGCACATGCTTTAAAAGAAAGAGTTTATTGTGCACTTTGGTGGAATCTGGAGCTGAAGCACAGAAGCCATATGTCACGGGCTAGCTGTTTTTATATGGAGGCTTGCCATAGCTACAGCTGTAGGTAATTATTGCAAATAATAATGACTAACATTTATGTAACAGCTTTCTCCGAGCATCTCAAATCACTCAGTAAGCCTTATATATTGATTACAAATCCTGAGCCAAATTCTGCTTTCATTCATATATGCACAATGTCAATGGTAATCTCTACAAGGATTAACATATGTAGCTGAGGGCAGAAGTCAGTCCTGTGCATACATGTATGTACATGTGCAACATACACACACACCCCCACACTTAGGTGGGGGTGTAGAGGCTGGTTCACTTGCTGGCTGAAAACTGGAGCCATGATACAGTTTGAGCAACATTCAGCAACAGCAAAAGAAAGTTGGGATTAATAAACCTTTCCACAGAACAGTTTCTTTTGGAAAATTCGGTTTTGTTTTAATCAAAAAATTTCATTTGGACAAATAAACCAATCTCCAAAGAAATCAGAAAGAAAGAAGTTGGTCTGTCTTCTTGTTGGTTTTTTTTTTCCTGAAAAAATAATTATCTTCAATATATCGAAACAAAATCTTTGCATATTACCAGAACAAAATATATTTCCCATAATGAAAATGGAATAATGTGGCATGTCCAAATCAGTCCTTTATTTTTTCCCTTTGATGAATGATCTGTGAGAAAATGAAGAACTAACTTTCTCATTCACAACAAAAACAAATCTGGAGGAGTCAAATTTCCCGTAAAAAGAAATTCTGTTTTCCAACCAGATCTCCTCAGCAAAGAGATCAGGACGAAGATAATGAGTCTGAAGCCTTTGTTCTCTTCTGTTTACATAACCCAGGAGAAATGGACAGAGGAGCCTTTGCTTCATCTTTTAACTTCCCATCTCCTTTGAGTTTGGTTTAGCAGAAGTTTGCACCTGCAAGTTGTTCTAATACTTGCATGTTAGTAAAAGAGAAGAAAGCCAACTGTTTTGAAATTAAACTCTTATATAGGAGAATTTTGAACAAGCAGAGCATAATCACCATAATTATGAGTTAATCAAGAAACTGAAATAAGCAATCCAACTCCTGAGAAACATCGAGCAGTGAAAATTTTCTCTGTCACTGTAAGAGGCCTCCGGTTCCAGGCTAAACCAGGGAGAGGAAAGTCAGGACATGAATATATGACACTGTTTCCTACTACACATGTTTTTTGAGGTGTCCCATACATGTATTGAGCATGCATAAGTCTGCTTATCCAACAGAAAGAAAAAGAGGAGTGCTCAAGGTGACATGGCAGTAGAGAAATGTAAGAAATCTCAAGATTCTGGACAGCTTCATAAACCAAAATCAAAGAACACAAATTAGTGAGACAAAATGTGCAAAGTATTTAACTCTGATGCAAGGAGAAGAACACTTGGATTCCACAGCAACAGCTACCTCTACAATATCTATTAAAACGAACAGCACTGAAGTATTTATTTTAGAAATTAAAAAACACCCTAGTGAATTATTCATCTCTTTCTGTGACTTGAGAGGCGACAGTATGGTACAGCACAGCTTGTTGTAATACACAGCAGCATTTTGATCTGCAGATTTAAAGAATTTCAGATTGCTTAGAGATACATGAGGCTCCGTGGTGGTATGTAACATAAGTTCTCACACAGTCTAACCACTGGAACAACTCTTGCCTTAGAGGAGGTAAGTGGTAATGTGAAACATGTTGTTTCCTATTGTGAAGTTTTAAAGAAATACATTACATGCAAATAATTAGACTTTTTCCTTCATTAATATTCTAGTTAAATATACACTAGTAACAGGCTGCTCTGGGACAGCTCAGACAGCCTGGCTGATACATAATAAAAACAAGGGCCCTTGCTAGATCATGCATTGAGGTTTTTCATAAGAATAATTCCACTTATTTCAGAAGAATTTCTCCTTATTTACTGAGGTACATCTGATAAGAGACTCAGGCTCAAAGCAATTGTATTGACAGTTTGAAAAAGCTCACAGAGCTCCACAGAGAAACATAATAGTTGAGATTTCCATTTAAAAAATATCTGTTTTGATGAAATATAAAAGCATATGCTTTAACAAGCTGCTGCACCATTTTCAATCAGCACAAAAGCACAGATCACATTTTAGAGAGGTATTGTGAAATATTTTTAATGAAACTTGCACAAAAGTTCACCCTCTGAGAAAACTCAGTCTACCAGACTAATACATCAATAGAAAAGAAAATGAGACATGAAAACAAACTCTGGTTAGACAACGATAGGAAATGTTAGCTAGCCTAGAGGAATGGAAAGGCTTGGAATTTAAAGCAAAATTTAACTCTACTTTTGACACAGGCGATTATCAACGCTTCTTTGGTTGCAAACTCTAAGACATAAAGTCTATTTGTTGAGGAGTCGGGTATAAAGCAAATTATTCTGGAAAAGTTCTCACAAGTTTGGCAGGCCTGAAAAATCAGGTCAGCTATTAAGAACTACAAACACAGTCTATCTCCATTTTGGATTTCTTTTTCCCCACCATCCTTGATCTCAAATCTTCCATGAAAAAGTGCATCTTCTTCCTATAGACTCTTTGTGTATGCATTTCTTTTCTTGATTTTTAAGTCATTTCATGAAGCATTTTTACTTCTCCAGCTAATGGCTAGATCCTTGTCTGTGTTTGTGAAGGGACAAAATATTTCAGGAGCTTTATTCTACCTTGGCTACATTTGATCTTAATTTAAAAAAAGCAGTATGTCATAAGAAGGCCTGAGGGACTGGTGCAGAGGGCTCAGGGCTTGGATTGACCACACACAAGGGCAGGCTGGGGACTGATCCTGCTAAGGATCTGCTGTGGGACATGCTGTGGGACTGGGCTGAGCCCCTTTGCTTTTCCAGGACTACCAGCATGCATTCAGCAAAGTCCTTCATCCTGCAGATCCTCAGTTTTCCAGATATGAAATGTGGATATACAACCTTCTCTTATTGCTAGCCTAGGCCTCTCCTATCAATTTTGATGTAAAATATTCAGGGGGAATTGATTCCTACTGCATGTCTGAGCTGCACCTCATACAATGAAGTCCCCAGTCTCCAGTGGTGCCTCCTGTAATACAAATAAACTATAGTGATAAATATGTCTCTTAAGGAGTAAGTTTCCCTGAGTCAATGGAGCTCAGAGCAGCCCCCTTAGGCAAATTCACCCTTTCATGCTTAGCATTTAAAACTCATTTTATGAGCTGGTTATACATTTATAATGTTTAATCTTTGCCTAATACTTTTTATGGGGTCCTTGTGGATGAAGGGTACACTTAGAGGGAAAGTCAGGCTATGTGAAAACTGCTTACAGCAAGAGCTGGAAGGACTGGTTAGCTGAGAATTGGGGAATAATCCTGTGGGTCCTTAACACCAGAACTTGAAAATGAGGGAATTATGGTTCTTTACTGCTATTCTGCAATTTTTCCCCAGCTTCTGTTTTGGGCCATGAATGCTTCCCTATAGCCAAGGCAGATATGCTAAAGGCTGGATGGCCCATTCCATTATTATATTGTCTCATGGTAAAACCAACATTAACTTGCCTTCTCAAAGCCTTAACTGACTGCTGTGAGGATATTCAACCCTTAAAACTCTCATTGACTTTAGCTGGAGGCACCAACTCAGTAGCCTGGCCTTTAATCCTATTGCACTGTTTGCAAGGTAACTGCTCGCTCCTCTTTGCAGTGGTTGGTTCCCACGGGAAGTATCTCTACAATACTTGCCAGCTATGAAATTATACTCTTTTTAACTCACAGGAAAGAAATCTGTGTATTCTGCAGGGGCAGGGAGGAGTTGGGGGGCTGTCAGTCTCTACTGATGACCTATGGCGGCATCACTCCACTCATTTGTACAGAAGTCTTTCCCCCTCATCCCATCCTTTCTGGACCTCTTCTGTGAGCTTGTGGTAGCATGAGCTGTCCAAGGGAAAAGCAGAGCTCAGGTTCTAGCAAAAAAGGAAATCCCTGATTTCAAGAGTCTTTGATTCATGGTCTCTTCATTCCTCTTGCCTCTTGTGTGTTGATCTCTGTAGGCAGAAACATGTTTTCCCATACGCTGGATGGCATGTATTACTTGTACCCATGGACATCTTCTATCCACCTTCACAGAAAAACAGTCCCTTTCTGCTTTCTACACACAAGCTTCTTCTTGCAACATTACCTCTTCACAGAGCTTTGTAAACACCAGCAAGCCCATGTGGAAAAGAGGCTCTGCCAACCCACCAAAGACTCAGGGCTCAGAGAATGCAGCTCTGTGAAATGTGCCTTCTCAGAGCACTCCAAAACATCCACAAATCTACCATCACAACCCAGGGAAGACCCTGGCATCACCCATGGCTGTCACTGAGCTGGCACTCCCAGCCAGTTCTCTCACACACAAGGAGTACTGAGACATTCAGCTGTGTGAGCCCTGATCTGTCATTTGTTGGGGCTCACTGTTCACACTACTAGTTCTGGTGACTGAACACTGCAAGACCCTCTACTTTGGTCTACTCAAGTGCAGCCCACTGACATAAAAAGTTGTATTTTCAGAAAAGTGACCTGAAACAGGCTCTCTTTTATGGAAAACAACTCATTATTTCAAACAGTTCATTGACAGAGCAGGTGCCTCTGCCTCTTAGGGTATCAAGCTCAGATAATGTTTTGATTGCAAATAAACATCTGTTTTGCCTTCAGCTCACACTGATGGTCCTCTGTAACCATTTGCAGCACAATGTGTTGTGAAATCATCCACGTGAACTGGAAATCTTAACTTTTACTCTTGTCAGTCTCATTCACCACCCAGGCTCTTACCTCACACCAAAATGACACCAGTAATGGACAAAACCATGATGTACTGGTATTGATCTAACACACTGGCAGAGCAGGAAGCCCTGAATACTCATTCAAGATGTTGACCTGAGCAAAAATAAAAAAGGAATTATTTGGATGATGATTCAGATCAAAGGCCACAAAAAATCCCACTGATTATTTACACTGAAAAAAAAAATCTTTTTGGCTTCCATAGTACTTTTAAGCAATTTTCCTTATACTGTAGTCACAGGATTGCAAAGGATAGTAATTATTCCAGTCTTTAATACAGACTTCAACCCCCCTCCTTTTTCTCCTCCCTCAGAATAAAAAAAGTTATAGGTAGTAATTTTCCTTCATTGGCCAACACATAGCTCTGTGTGAAGAATACTCTCTGGATATCCAGCACGATGTAGGCTTTGATGGATGGAAATAAAAGATCATTCTCTGTAAGCTGGAGCTGAAATGTTAGCCTTTGAGAGCAAAGGTTATTTTATCAGGAAATAAATCAGAGCCCTCTTTCATTACTGTTTTTTTCCGTGCTCATCTCAGTGATGACTAGGGTGTGTGTTCAGACCACAGGAATCTGAAGAACCACCCAGTCGCTTCATCAGTCCTAGAAGACGACAGGGTCCAGAGTCAGAGCAGCACCATCCTGGATCCAGTTTTTTCTCTTCTGCTTCCCTCCCATCCCCGCCTTTTTCTTTTTTTTTTTTTTTTTTTTTTTTGTT